>CAAKHB010004601.1:105059-164753 GCA_901007665.1 Aeoliscus strigatus
AGCCCCCCCCCCCAAAAAAACCCCCCCCCCCCCCCCCTCTCCTTCATACATAAAATAGCTGCAGTCATTTTTATTGCATCAAAGCTTTATGAATATAAACCCCTGATCATCATCTGGTCCAACGAGTCCTCACAGGTGACCCGAGAACGTGAAGGTCTTTTGTCCGTGTCCGATCTTGACTCACATTTGGAGCTGTTGTCTTACTGGAGGTGATGTTGCTGTTACAAGCCCCAGAGAAGGGTTCAGTCTGCCCTAGTGACACTAATTTGAGGGAAAAGGTGATCTGGCCTGCATTACCTCCACCCTGGAGGACCTCTCTGTCCCAGACTGTTAAAGCTTTTCTCCCCAGGTGATAAAAGCGTTGTAAGCTTGCACCTGGGACACCTACAAAGAACGTGGCTGCCATTTTGCTTCGGCAGTAAAATCAGAAGGATGTGAGAGCTTGTTACAATGTGGTGTGAAAGAATGCTGCACCGCTGCTAAAAGTCTCCGGACACCTCTTGTCCCCGATGTTTGGGGCATTCGCTTGAACAATCTCACATGTAAAGATTCATTAGTTGGGCTTTTATTCAGTGGTAACATGGATTCATCTGACCCACGAATAAGGACAATGAATGAATACATCGTACAAACACTCCTACATTCATTTAAAAGTTTGCTCGATATATTAGCAAAGTCACACTTTTTTTGTCTCAATCCTGATACGTTGAGTAGCTTTAAGTCCACGTTTCCATTCCTCCAATGTGTATAGACAAAACTGAGTTTAACGCCTTCTTAAAACCTGACCTGCTGACCAATCCGTGGCATATATCAACATTTTCCTTTCATGTGCAGGATTACAGACAGGATTGTGAGACATTTTGCACAGTGGTGAAGATGTTGGTGGCAAAGGAACCCAGCTTGGATAATCTTCTGCATCGTGCTCTCAACGAGAACTTATTAGAGATCAAACAGCACTGCCTTGATTCTCTCAGGCACTATGTGACCGAACTGGATGAGGTATTAGAGGCACCGGATACGAGTACCAATGCTGAAAGCCAAAAGTGAAAGGAAAGGTTTGAAGATGCTATTTTTTGTTTATGTTTTGTTTCCTCATTTTGTTGTTTTACACTGGCTTCTCTCCTGATTTATTTTAATCATATGTATTTTTCAAATACACAACAAAGACAGCAGATTCTTTTTATACTTGTTGAATGAAAGAGAATGTAAGAGAAATGTTTCCAGAAAATGAGTATGAGTATTATTTTAAAGATTTGATATAAATGCACATTATAAAACCTCTAATCTATAAACTCCTAAATAATTCAAGCCTCGTGTTTCAGGTGAATGTGTATTAACTAGATTTAGGACAAACTTTAAAATATTATATTCACTTGATTAATAATTGTATTTTCAGGAGGTCGGTAACATGTAAATGTTAATGTTCATGTATGATTGTGACGGCAGAGCTTAGTGGAGCAGAATGAATCCAGGCTGTGTGTGCTTGCAGAATATCCACCATGAGTCTCTGCACATTTGTTTTATATGAGTTTATTATTAAGAAACACAAGGTACATTCCAACAGGTGTCCACTTGTTGAACTGTGAATGGCTTTTTTGTGTTGGGAAACCAAAAAAAAAAAAAAAAATCAAACAAAACATGGGTGGACACAATGTAAATATGTGCACTTTTACATCATCTTGAATGTCTCTCACCTCTGCCGACCCCTCACTTGAATGGGATGGGACGCTGGGATGCAGACATACACACGCATGCAGGTGAGCTCAGAAACTTCATAAAAGTATTGAGAGACCAGTATGAACACCATTTGGATGAACACTTCACCCTCGACGGTGTTTGTTTGTTTAGAGATATTTTATGCAGAAACAGTTTCATGTTTAATTTTAAATCATGTGTTTCTTATCTTGTTTTTGTGAATTTTATCTTACAAATATTGCTTACATTTTTAAATAAAACAGACTTTGAATGAAGTGATTGTCTTTTCTTTTTGTATCCACTGTATTTCTTGGTGTCGAAAACAAGCCACACAAATCATGTCATTGTATAAATTTTATTACAGTTATCCATCTTAACCTTATATTCTGGTTTGTACATTTATACAGATAACAAACACTGGTTTACAAGAAAACATGAACTATAAATACATCTCTTATCCTGGCCTTTTCATAAACACAGTGTTTCTTTTATGTCAGCGCTGCACAAGCCTGGTAAAAGACATTTGAAGACCATGGGCCACAGTCTGCTCGTCAGTAAATATGTGACACCATCCGAAAACGACGTTGTATCAAATACCGACAGTTGAATGTGAATGCTATACTGGTACAAAGTATGTCGTGAACCCAAGGGTATAAAAATAACCAATTTGCTTTTAACTACAGTATATACATTAATATCATTATTATATGAAGTTGGTGTTTTTCATAAATATGTATTACTCTCAAATACTTACCGGTATATTTACCAGCAGTTAATAATGCTATAGAAGCGAACACTAGTGAATCAGACAAATAACACCGTAGTACACTGGAGGTGCTGTGAAGCATTTAGTAACAGGCACACTGTTGTTGTACTTGAAACAGTGGTCATAAGAGGTACGGGTCAGTTGCAGAGCATCGAACGAACGAAATCTATGAAATTATACAGTTTTTACCCTTATGACCTTTCTTCTTTTTCGATTTAGTCCGTTGACCATATGGAGGAGAGGACAAGCCTGCCACCGGGCTGGGCAAGTCCTCACTGTAGTATTGTCTATGTGGCCTGGGCTGAGGGATGGGCTGCCCCAGGAAAAAGCCTTCCTCCTCGGAATCTGAGGAGGAAGAGGAGCATGTGGAGCACCAGTCGTCATCATCTCCAACCAGCCCCAAGAACTTCCCCATGGCTGGGCCCTGCAGTCCATAGTCTGACATGGCAGCAGGACTGGGGTGTCCGTGGAACGCTTGGTGCCCCTTCGGTCCATTCCTTTGGTCCATTTTGTAGCACATTTGTGCCCTCTCCCTGGGCAGAAGGTTCAGAGCGTTATCAGAGCGAGACTTGCGACTGCGACGCCTCCCATGGTGGTAATGGTGGCGCCCAGCGTTCAGACCCTGCTCCTCCAAGTGGTACACTCTCCGGCGAGTCCGTTCACTCATAGGGGGCTGTCGCACTGGCAGATCACCACAATGGCCGATGTCCACCACGTCATCGGAGAATTTGACTTGTTGAGGCCTCGACTGTGAACGCGTCCTCCTGAGGGCGGGGACATGGGGTGTGGGTCTGTCCTCTGGCACAGGCACTGCTGCCTCCGCAACGTTTGCCTCCATTTCTTCCTCCTGCTCCGAAACAAGGCTCTTCAGGGAGTTTGCACTTCTGTGTAGCATCGAGGAGTTAAGGGTTCCCATGTTGCTCGTTTTCTCACAGTCCTCTGTCTCCAGCTCATGGAAGCCTGGCAGGGAATATACTAACTGTCTGTCTTTACATTCAGCATCTACTGAGGCCCCTGAAGAGAAGACGGAAAAACCGGACATTTGTACACGTGTCAATGACATTTTTATCACAGCTACTATGTTTGTTGCATCCTGTCATTTCAACTCACCGGTGATGTTGGAGAGGGCCAGTGAGTCCATGGAGTCTCTGACACTCGGATCTTTCTTCTTAAACTCATCTGTGAGACACTCCAGAGAACCATTGTACCACTGGGGTTCGTCTGCCACGCTGCCTCCAGGTCCGTGATCTAGCTCCAGCTCCTGGATCTTTCTGCTGCTTGCTGGACCTGGGTGACTGCCGTAGGCAGAGTCCCCGAGCCCGTCCTGTGACTGGGCCCAGTACATGTCGGCCTGGTACTTCTTACTGGCCAGGCTACCCCTCCCTGCTCCATCGCCAGCTTTGGAGGATTCCTGCTTCGACTTGGCATCTCTGTCTGCCATCCAGAAATCTGGGGGTCTGGAGTCGGTGGCCTGTTGAAAGACGCCATGTTCGCCAAACTTCAGCAGCAGCTGAGTCATGTAGTCTTCGTGCTCCGCCCACTCCTCAACCTGGTCGTCGGGTGTCTCCGTCTCCTCACCGCGCCCTCGCCACAAATGCTCATCAGATAAGTTCATGTGGGCAAGCTTGTCGGTCAGGGTGTCTTCTGCATGTCCGCTAAATCCAGGAAACTTATAGTTGACCGAGGGTGAGAAGAGGAGAGACTGTCGGCACTGGTCAGCGGAGCGGCTGCTCTTTCCCATGCGCACACTACGACGTGACTCGCGCGAGCGTGCTGACTGGAAAGCGGAGTCAGAGGAGTCAGAGGCATGCACGTCTTCGCCGACACTGCAGGCTTTGGAGCAGTAAATGCGGCCCTGGTGTGGCAGGAAGGGGCAGCCCAGCAGAGAACCTTTACACTGAGCACAGCTGAAGCAGCTGTCGGTGGCGTGCCAGTGGAGCCCATCGTAGGTCATCTGGGCGTGATCGACACCTGGCCATGGCAGATTTTCCACATGTTAGTTCAAATCTGGAGGCTCAGCACTCATGACTTGTTTTGATCTGAAAAAGGTACGGTAGGATCATCTTACCGATGTGTTCTCCACACGCTTCACAGTACTCTGCATACAGAGACTCGAAGCAGCCACAGCAGTATGGTCGTCCATCCTTCATGATATAGCGCTGGCCCCCCAGGACTGTTTCACATTCAAAGCAGGAGAAGTGCTTCATGTGCCAATGACGCCCCTCCGCTTCCGTGCACTCGTCAGCAAAGATGATCTGTAGATAAAGACGAACCCTCGATGACAAACAGTAATCTTACGGTTGTCATCGCGCTCTGTGTCAGTTTACAACGGCCCAGAGTCAGTGTTGTGGTACCTCGTCGCAGGCTGAGCAGCGAGGTTTCAGGAGCTCAGCGTGGTGCCTTCCACAGTGGATCTTTCCGTCATGGTAAAAGTAGATCAAGTCCACGAGTTGTTCACTACACGTGGAGCAGGCAAAGCATGCAGGGTGCCAGCACAGCCCAGGACCTGCCCTCGAGGCAAACACGGCCATTTCTCCACCGATCATGCTCTCACCACACTGCAATCGGAGCACATGATGATACAGTAGTGAGTTTCATGATACTGATCATTAACGTGAAGAAGTTGAGAGTCCTGATGAATCAGTCCTCAGCACACAATGTTCTTGGGTCCAAACTAAAGGGACACTTATCAGAGACCCATGACTGTACCCATAGACCCATAGTTGTTGTATGTTCACAACTCTGGTAGTACCGAGGTCTCTCTGTGTTTCAACGCTTCAACTGGAGCACAGACCGTTTTTCACTGGAACTTACATGCTCACAAATGCTGGTCAGACGACTGCGTGGCAGCGGTTTCACCGTTCCCCTCCCCAGTGCCTCCTTCTTCCTCTGGACACTGAACATATGAAGCTCCTTCTTCTCCTCCTCGCTGAGGGACTGACAATAACGCACCTGGGAATGAAGACAATGCCTGATTAATGCCACGCCCATTTTGATCGTAGTAGTTCAGAGTGCAGACGAGAGCACGCTGAACAAAGACAACTCTTGACCCCAGCTTGCCCCTCCCACTCCCCCCATAGACCTCCGCCAACAGTCCAACAGTGAGTGAGAACCCCATTTTTACAACGGCTCTTTTTGATGTGTCCCAAAGACTTAACAAGAGGGAAAGCAGACGTTTCCACAAACAAGGCCTCTGTTCAGAGTGAAGTCAAGAGGACTGGCAACAAAGGGGGAGACACGGCCAAGTGGGACTGTGGTGCCACTGTGGTGGTGGCATCTTCTACAGCCTCTTTCAGCACGCATCTCAGCCTCCTGCTGAGCTGTCCTTGTAAAACCCACCGCTATGACAGGAATCCAGCTGGTGGAGGCTCCCAGCAAACATCATAAAATCATCAAGTCAAAAGTCACATTGTGCCCATCCTACATGTCTACAAGACTGGGACCAAGTATGATGTCCACATGGCTGCCAAGGCAGTGACAAATGGGGCTATTCAAACAAAACGGAGAGTGGATCTCTGCTGCAGAAATGGTGTAAAAGAGGTGCATGATACATATTCTTACCTCGTTATCATGTGGTGGCAGTTGATAGAGGAGCTGCTTGATTCTGAACTTCTCCCCAGGACTGTTGACGTATGGAATTTTATCCTCAGGCAGACAGGAGAAATATAACTGGACCTAGGGAGAGGATGGCATCCAAGTAAATGAATCTAGTCCACGTCGGGGGAACATTGTTCTATTATGTGACACATTCTGGGACAGTATCATCATGTACGAGTGAACAGAACAGTCAACAGGTCAACAGGTCAGATCAGTCTGACGGTATTTTTCAATCATAAGCTTGTCTCTATAGGGACAGGACAAAGCAGCCTGTTGTGGGGGCACTTTGACCCTTGGGCTGACCACTGACGATGAAACTTTACGAGGGAGGGACCATTACAGCAGCCAAATAAAGAGGTGGGATGTGCTTGTCTTGTGTGTTTGGGGACTTCCTGCAGCTTGAGCCGTCTATGAGGGGGAGAGCAACAGCAATTTACCCTGACAATCAACCCCAATGTGCCCCCCCCCTTTCTCCCCCAGCCATAAATTATGCACATTTTCATGCTGCTATTACCCCTAATCCAGCTCCCTAGGGACTGGGGTCTAGTGAGTCATCACCATCATGATGACCCATAACACACCCATAACAGCCTATTGGGGGCAATGGCCGCAGTAAAGACATTACAGTTGACCCAGGCCTTTCCCAAACAAAACATGTTTAAGGTTCTCTTGGCCTGTGAACCCCTTCTTCTGTTGCCCATCACCCCGTGTTTGTTCTATGTGTGCGGTTTAACATGAGAGGCTGGATGGGGTGAGAGAGAGAGGAGAAGAGGAAGAGAAGGAAGAGAAGAGAAAAGAGGAAAGAAGACAGAGTGATTTTGGAAACATGGGGAAAATCACTGGCTGCCCTGTAGGCACAACTCTAAGTCCTGCCTGAGTTTGTGGAGAAGGCTTGTTAAAGGATTCGGTTCCCCGTCCTCCTAACAGATCTGATAAACACAAACAGACTCATCACGCTGTCTGTAACAACAGAACTAAGACAAAAAGCTTTATCAACTGTTTTCTGTCACACAGGTGGCCTTTTTTTAAATACTACTTGGTACTGTAGTACTTAACATGCTGAGTAGCATTTATCTGGGCCAAGCAAATGGGCCACAGTGTAGTTAGAATCAGGTCAGAGCTGTTTTTATTCTCTGTCAGGAGGATGTAACATGATTTGCTGTGGCGATAAGGGGACATGGTGATTTGTTAATCAATTACTTGTTACAGTTCTCACCTGAGGTTCAAAACAAATCCAAACTAAAACAGCCTACCCAGCTCCGAACCCTCTGTCCTCATGCATTTTTAAACATCCAAAAAAAAAAAAAAAAAGTTTACCTGCTCCGGCCTCAGTCCAGGTGGTACCCAGGCGTACTCTTCCAGTGCACAGCCGGAATCATCATCAGAGGTGGAACTGCGCTGGAAGCCAGACGTCAGCTTACTAACTTTGGGCTCCATCGTGAAGCCTCGCTGATGTGCTCCACCCTGAAAGCCAGCCGCCGACAATGTAGCACTCGCCGCGCTCATCAGACTCTCTTTTTACTAGACAAAGAGAATGGAGAAGAAAGAGAGAGAGGAAGGGAAACAAATATCGGTGGAGGGAAGGATGGAAAAGAGAAAATAGAAAAAAAAAAGAAAAGAGATGTTGGTTAGCAACAGAATGCTGACGTCATCCATCACATCTGTCTCCGTCAATGTCATTCCAGTGTGAACCACCAGCTGAATCACACCATCTCTTTCTCTTTCTCTCTCATGATGGCTCCAGTCCTCCTCAACAGCAGATTATTATGGTAAGAAAAAACTTTTCTTAGGTTACATCTTGTGATGTGTCCACGACATAGAGACGCTTCGAACGCCATCTCCACCCTTTCACTACTTTTGTGGTGACAGTTAAACATGTATCCTCTGCCTGTGGCTTTCGAAGCTATAAAGACCATTAGGAAATTCCCCAAACTTCATGGCGTGAGCTCGTTGTAGTGATTAGTAGCTATTCATAAATACACATAACACAGTGTAATTTATACATGCAGTCTTTTTGCACAGAGCTCAGGAACCATTCACATACTCTCATTAGCAAGAATGACACTCTGTACTAGATGTTGACCAAGGTTTCAGCTTGTCTTTGAAGCTTAGCTCAGAGTGAGTCATCAATTTTGAGGTGCAACAGTGCCACACAATGACTGAAGAGAGGCCACCACATGGGGCCTGATGCTGTCTTCATCGTTTGGGCCAGAGGTCTGTGTAAACACTGGCCTGGCAACCGGAATGTCCACAGGCCTGGTTACTCCCTTCATGTCCCATTTTTCTTTGGACTGTTTGTTTTCCAACCTGCTGTACTGATCTTCCTTTCATCTCGTAGATGGAGACCACAATAGTTGACAGGTGAGGCAGTAGGACGGGGGGGGGGCGTTGATAGAGGGAGAATAGATGGACAGGGTTGACTGATGCTCAGCGGGCACTGACAAGTTAGCGCAGTAAGGCCAGGAGATAAAGGACTGTCGTGGTATTTACTGTGTGTTGATGCTACAGTCACTGTTTTTGCAGCATTGGTAACTGTGGTTCCAGAGTAGGACACATGTTAATGAGACACAAAGACAGCTGTGAAACTAGACTTGAACTAATGTCTGAACTTTAAATAAGAGTGTTGGGGTCAAGTTGTTGTTGTTTTTTTTAAAGTGAAGCAAAGCGTCTAGTCTGAATTGAAATGCCAGTCAGCATCCTACTACTTTATTTTGTGAAGTGCTGTTTGGATTGTCAGACAAAGCCCACATGTAGATGTGAATGTATGTCCAGTTGTGGTCATTTCTCACTGAGCGAGGGCTCTAGCTGAGATCAAATGGGAGTCAGGCCAGTGTCCAGCAGCCTGGCCCTTAC
The DNA here is from genome assembly GCA_901007665.1 of Aeoliscus strigatus. Lineage (NCBI taxonomy): Eukaryota > Metazoa > Chordata > Actinopteri > Syngnathiformes > Centriscidae > Aeoliscus > Aeoliscus strigatus. The sequence continues at coordinate 113,971 of CAAKHB010004601.1, forward strand.
ACTACCTCCTACGGAGCCTCTACCCCCTATGGCCGGCGAGGGCACCCGGGGCCACGGGGAGACAGCTGAGAAAACCAGACACACTCGAGCGCAGCCTTTGAACACAGGCGTGACAGTAAAAAGGCCTGAAAATCTGTGCTCTCTCCTGGAATGACAGGGATGCCAGGCTGCTCCTGAGCGTGCACATACATAAAGAGAGAATGCACACGTTTATGCTGAGGCCTTGATGTTTGTAGACGTCAACAGGTTAATATCATCCAGCACCAGAGACATAGCTTCTTTGCAACTTCTTATTTCGCTCTTTTTCACCACCCATGTCACATTAGCAGAGGTCGCTACAGGGTTTTTGGACCAAGTCATCTACCCAACACAAGGCCTCGTCACTGCAGATGACTCAAGCCTGCCCAGGTAAAGGCCATCAGAGCTGATCATTAGTAATGGCAGAAGATTTACGTTGTTTTTGGGAAATCGTGAATACATTGGACCAGTAAGTGTCAAGTCAGGCACACTGGCTTATGACATGTCCCTGAACAATAGGGCCTTTGAGAAGGAATCCACTCAAGGCTTGTTCCATCAAGAACTTGTTTATCTCACTTTTAGGCTTGTCTTTCTCCTGAAGATGCGCTGTGTTATCTCATACATGACAGTTAAAGCCCTCAAACCCAGATAACCTGTTGTCAGATGAGAGGGAAGGGGTGAAACATGGAACGATCTCTTGTTCTGTTCTCTTCTATTGACTTGCAAATGAGACCAAAATAACCTGCAAAAATGTGGCCTTGTTTGAGAGCAGCTTGGGTTTCACGTGGGAGATAGCTAACTATAGGCAGGTTCAGTCAGGAGCCAGGAGACTCAGGCTTCACAGCCACACATTTTTATCAGGTCACTCTTGCGCAACATTTGTGCGAAAGATGTTTGCTTACACATTTGCCAAGTCTCCGCAAGGATGTCTCATACAGCCAAACCTGAATCACAGGAATGTCAGGCTAGAACTTCAGCCAGACATGCAAAGAGGCAAAGCCCCTTTCTCATACAACCGCATCTGCTTCCATGCTAATTTCTCCTTTAGATGTCATGCAGCGCATTTCCTCCAACTTCTTCGCCAAGTTTTTTTTTTGGACAGACAGAAGTCAACTAACTTAGCCGTGCTTGTTCTGACTACTCCCCAACTCACTGACTCATCACATGTGTTGGCTTTCAAAAATGCTCTCCTAACAAGGGGCCTATGTTTTGTGACATTAGTTTTGAACCCCCACTGCCCTGCCCTCCTCCCACACTAGCCAGACCCCTGCAGTCCTGAATGTTTAACAGCCCCTGACTCCTTTGTAAAGGTGCTTGTTAACATGGCTTTGGGAGCTCCAGGCCTGCATATCTGATCTGCCCACAGTGGGTGAGATAGTGGTAGGGGGTGCAATCAGACTGAAGCTGAAATAGGATGACTGACACGTATGAAAATGTAAATGTGTATTGAGACCTCAGCTGAGGAAGGTGAATGAGGGACACGCATACACACACTCACCTAGAACCATTTTTTAAGTGAATAAAGATTTGAAAACATCCCAGTAGAAGAATAAAGTAAAACTAAGATGCTTTGGAAAAAGACAACAATTATTCAGAAAATGTCCAGGTTCTGGGTGCTCACATGATTCATTTAAGGACAAACCACAGCATTTACCCTTTAAGAAGCATTGCTATCATGTGTTAACCACAGTGTAATGTCATTTATTACTTTGTAAGGTACAAAGCTCTCACAGGACCTCATCCTGTGACTGTCGTATAAATCATGGCCAAGCTTTTAAAAAGCGCTCAATAACACTTTAAACTGATTCCCAAGAATCCAGACACTAGAGCATTGGATTAACAGCCCTTGAGAGTGTGCAGGGAAAATAAGCAGCTCCTGGTCTGAAATACTGACTATATTCCTGTAGGAAGTAGATGATGGACATGCACACAACACTCCACAGTGTTCTCTGTCAGTCCGGGCTGGCCCAACATGTTTAACTTGGCTCCTGCAAGCTCAGCAATACAGGCTCCACTTGAAGGGAAAAACAAGATTTTCTGTTAAAAGTTCCAGCTTACTCGAGCTTGAACTCAGGCAAATCTGTTTATGCGTCAGCCAAGATATATCTTCGCTTCAGAAAAAATATGCAACATTTCATAACGCAAATATCTTGGAAATGACAGCCTGTCAAGTGCTGGCGCCTGATATGTTGCATCTCTGGTGAAAAACAGGAACTCACCGACTGAAGTCATGACACCAAAAGACAGAGCCAATGGTTGATGTACTTGTTGAGCTGTTTGGTTCACAGCTCAACAAGTACATACTTTATAATGCTAAACACCATAAAGTGAGACATGTTTATTTGTGATGTACCGTTCTGCAGGAGACCTAAACACAAGTCAGTTTGTAATTACAAAAGGTGGGTACCCAGAGATCTAGAGGGGCACACTCACGTCAAGCAGTGTGGAGGTGCTACATGGCAAGTTTGATCTGCTTACAGAGGCCTCCATTCGAGGTCAGGGGGGTGTTTTTCCAAGACCAAATGGATGGGAGTGACATCCCCACTGAGATCTACATTAGAAGGACCACCTGCATGTGTTGGCCGGACTGCATGAGGACGCACATATTCCTCGAATCACATATCTCAGGGAAATCAGTTTGCAGTAGAAGAGAACCCCCATTTTTACACAACTAAACCAAGTCAGGTCATATCTGTTGAAATGGTTAGATGGATTCTATGTACATTTCTCCACTTTAACATCTGTCATCTGTCATCTGTTTTCTGATACCAAAAGAATTAGATGCAGTTCATTAAAACCTTACCTTAGTGTTGGACAGCCCTCCTGCTGTACGGAAGAAAATGGATCTTATCACTACTAGTTTCTTCTTCTCCAGCCCAGAGGCTCCATATCTGTGCGAGATCCCCTGAGCTCTAATTCCCACACAGAAGTTAGCCTTCTCTACCAGAGCTGTCAGCACAGTAACAGCCCATCTCAAAGAGAGCAGAAACCAAAAGATGCCTGTCTGAGTGTGTGGAAGAGAGTGTTTAAGAGGTGTGTGTGTGTGTGTGTGTCTGTGTGTGTGTGTGTGTACATGGAGGTGCTCCACCAGATGGTCATCCCACACTTGCCCCCCTTTGAAAGCCAGCCCCCTTCACCACAGTCCAGCCCCTTCAGCTCACAGCAGCCAGTCACAGCAGGGTATAAAGGAGTGAGGTGTCTCTTCTCTGCAGATCCTTCCCTCATACTTCAATTGTGCTTTGAATGAAAACCACCAGCGTATCCTCCACCAGCATGACTTGTATATAGTACATACGTGATGGCAGAGCTTGTTTTACCACACTGAGCACTTCATTACCACCAACAGCTTTCACATGTCATTCTCCTTTGGCCATTCCTATCAGCAGCGCAAGAAAAGTGGAAAAACATCAGGCTTTATTTGGTGGTTTGTCTCTCTTTTCTTGCACGTTAACAAGTCATTAGGTTCCAGAAAATTACACAGATATGCCAAGTACAGCTTTTATGAAGTGAACAAAAGATGCTTTACGCATCCCACTGTGGGAGAATGTGTCCCATCATCAACCCCAACCAGCCCTTCCCCCTGCTGAAGATGTCGGCAGGTCCAAAGAAACTACTGGGCCTTTACTGTGTGACTCACACAGGTCTCATCAGCCTAACATAGATGGAATGAAAGTCAAACTATCCCATGCATAGTGAATGTCGAATATGAATGTCCAGAATGTTTAACATCTAGTGACAGATCAAGTGATTACCCACGTCTTTTGGTATTTACCATGTACAGGGTAGGAATATAATCTAAGTACAACTGTATATACCTGCTCATCCAGTGAAACTCCCCAGGGAGTTTGCAGTTGACCTCTGACTCTCCTTCACCTCTACAGGAATGTCAGAACATGAGGCTCTTCCTGTTGCCTCGGAAAACAAAAGTGACTGCTTCAGGTCAAACAGTTGCACCTTTTGAATCCCTTTGTGTACTTTCTCCAACATTTTTAGTGCATGTGTTTGACTTTAAGAGTCAAAACCTCTTTTCAACACAATGCTTCTCTGCAGCATGTGAACATAAGAGTGTAAAACACAGCACTGGGATATTTCATGAGGCACAAGGGCTCAATTAAACAGCTAGTTTCTTTAATAGCATTTTAGCAGCCGTTTAATTCTCTGGAGATGACATCAGGGTGTACTTCTGTGACCTTCAACATGTGAACCATTTACATTACGGGTTTTTTAAGGGAGACTGATTGAACAGGGTTCTCCCTGTCCACAGTTTCTTTCAATCAAACCCCAGACTGGTTAATGGTATGTTCAAGTTCATGCTACACAATGTTGTTGCAGACTAAACATTCAGTAAATCTTCTATTAATGAATTTTCTTCACATAAACATTAGGGCACCATGTGGATGATTGACAGCATTTATTTGACACCATTTGCTCATTCACACATTCACGCTATGATGTGGATTTGACTCAACAGTCATTTTTATGCCATGCCACTGTTAAAAAAAATCAGGCAGATAACTGTTAGTAAAAAGCAACAGAGTCTATATACATGAATACTTTGGTGTGTGTACTGTATTTGAATGTGACAAAGCCATTGTAGCAGCCAAGGCCAGGGAGCAAAGGCACCCTTTCACGCTAAACTTCAGGCCTTTGTACTTGCACCAAAAGACTCAGCACCCTGCTCCATTAGCAAGTCTTTAAGGGGAGGGACAGTACACCATCCTGTCAGGGGCATGAAGTGCAAAGTTAACATGGTAGACTCAAGATCGAGATCGAATCAAGAATTGACAGTGCCAGGTTTCCCTAAAACATACAAATTGATGTTGTACTGGACAAATCTGAAAGTGTCCTCTCCCTTGGTACCCAACTCTTTATTTCATCGTAGACTAATTAAAATGTTTTGTCTACGATCAAATATGTTGGTTAAAGTTCTTCCAGAGCAGGTTTCAAGAGTTTCAAGCAGTTTTTTTGAGGGCATCCATGATAACCAGTAATTTCAGACATTCAAAGAGGAAACCTGTAGAGCAACATGATCCTGAATCTCATACTGACATATAACTATAGTTAGAAGTACCTGGTTGCACAGTTCAAGGATCGCCTCGGATAGTTGAATAATATTAAGTTGCACAAGTCATGCATCCCTGACCCTTGACCTAAGAGAGCACCAGATGACCAATAAATCCATTGCCCCGGGGCTTTACGGCCCATTCCCCTGTCATAGCCACAATGACCTGAACAGCACCTAACACCTGGTCTGCACCTTCTCCCCACTGTAAAAATGCCCAGTGCTAGCGGCTAGGTGGTGCATGACCAGCATGACCAGACAATGACAGGACAGGGATCGTCATCATCAGAACCAACACCCGACGATAAAGTTGCATTCCTCTCCGGTCCAAACACGTCCCTTGAGAGAGAGACCCATGAAGAAAAGTCTCTAATCCGAGCCAAAGCTGGATGCAATATACTTCAGCACATGTGACAGATGAACATCAGCACAGGTTCAAACCTAATGTGATCGATTTAAACTAGTCAAATTAAAGTCCTTCGACAAGTCATAAACTAGGGTACCAAAGGGGCAAAGGGAAGGTCAGTCTTTAACTCTGTGCCATTGATGACTATTGTTAGGAATAGCTCTCACTGGTGTGAGCTACCTTATAAAAAGTAGGCATTCTCAAGGTTTAAATGACTTGCCAACGGGTATTAGCAGGACACAGGCCCAACAAAAGCCTCATTTATAAAGGCCAATAAAAGCCTATCACTCTACTGTAACAACAATCCTTTTTACGCCTTGAAAGAGGGAGGAAAAGGTCAACTGGTGGAGCAGTCAGCGTATTGATATTGACTTAGTTAGATTGCTGCTGACAGACTCAGGTCAGACTGTAGGCTTGTTAGCCTTATAACCCTCACATAACCCCTTTTACTGTTTCACTCTGACCCACTAGAGGCAGCTGGGTGGGATTCTTAGTCTCAGGACATGTATGGATATGCTTCTCAAGTGTACTTGATAGGAAATATCAAAATGAGAAGATGATGATAGGGGAGAGTTACATCAAAAAATATTGAATTTGGATAGACAATGCTCCATGTATGGGAACAACTCTGCTTTATTAAATCTGCAGAACCATTATGTCATGTCTGATGTCAAAGAGCATAAATATCTTATGATATCTTGTACTGACATAACTGTAATTCTGCATGACACGTCCTCTTAACAAAGCATGGTGACAGCCCCCTGCTTGTTTCTTCACTTTATCCAATGACCGCCATCTTCCTACTTTACCAAACATAGCAGGGATGTATGATCAGGGTCTGGTCATATTTCACCCTCAATTTGACGCCCTCTCACCTAGTTGTAAAAGCTGGACCTCATTGGGAACAATGGGATGTGGACCAACAGAGAGGCGAGGGCAGTTAAAGGGAGGAAGCCCCTTTATTTGAGGACACTATAATTCAACAAAACCCTGTGGCTGTCTACGAATACACAGCAAACCCAGGATGAATGGGACGCCCTCTCTTATACTGCACACTTGTGCTGACAAAAGCACTGGATCAGCAAAGGGCAAGCCTTGTCATGTGTGGTCTCTCTGGACATACTAGGATAATAAAATAATAATCATCACAAAACAGCACACAATACATATTAAGATCTGTGTTAATAACACAGATAATACAGATTAATAACTGTGTTAATAACACAGATCTTAATATGTATTTATTTTGTGAAACTATTATAAGGTAGAGTGAGAAAAAGCCAGAAAAGCTGCCAGACCTCTCAGACACTCACTCAGAGTAGTGGTTTATAATGGGATTATCCAAATCTGAACAAACCAGCACTGGTCCGTCTTGTCTTATGACACCATTTTTCTTCAGAGGCAACAGTGATGGTGACCATGAGGGGTGAACCAAATGTCTGCGCCCATTCCGATGGAGTGCAGCTCCCCACCTGGCGGCGTCTGAGCAAACACGTGCCTGAGGGCGTCCCATACTGTAGCAGTGCAAGCAGACCAGATCAACTGAGGAAAGCATTTTAGCTACAGTACTATCTTTGATTCAATCACCAAGCAAAACTTTTGAGGATTGGTGAGAGTTAGAACATACAGCAACTAGTAAACTGTTTCCCCCTTTGGCTCATGTTGAAACAAGTTTACATTCCCTTCTTCCTTACAAGAAAGGTCCCAAAGCTCTGGCGATAGGTTTACAAAACCTCACACATCTGGACTGTACTCTTCAGTTTAGTCCACAACCTATTCCTCAATAAGGCAAAAGAACGATCGTCAGTGTTTCCAGCTCTGGGCTACATCTGAATGAGACAAAACAAAACTGGCAATATTCAGGAGGAAGTCCTACAGGCGAGTCATTGCACAAGAGGAGGATGCAGTTCAAAAAGAGAAGATAAAGCTGGCAACGGACACACGTGGAAGCACTTTCCTGAGCTGTACAGCTTCAAAAGGCAAATCACTGAATCCAACAATTCTCTGAAATAGTTAAGAGCTGCTCAGTTAGGATCCCACTAATGATTAACATTCCTGGAGAAACACTCTGTTACAGTCTTTTTGGAGTTTTCTAATTAAACACATGCTCCAGTGCCACAGCACAAACGGAACGCTGAGAGAGGGGATGCTTCTACTCAGCACTGCTTAATTGGATACAATTTAAATTATTAGACTGGTAGTAAAAATGGCAGCAGAGAAGAGGCCCAGTGCTCTACGCTCTACGTAGGAAACACTGACTCAGATGCTGTTCATTCTTTCACCTCACACCTTCAAATGTGCACAAAAAATGCGAGACACACTTTCATTACATGTTCAACTGGGCAGATGAGATGAGGAGAGGAGTCTGGACTTGTCTGACGTTGGGGAGGGCTGGAAAGTGATAAAGTGTTTAAGTTTTCCAAACCGAATGGTCTTTATTCAACAAACTAGAGCACTTAGTGAACTGATGAGGAGAAAGAGGCAAATTCAGGACTTTTGTTGCTGTGATTTTTCGAATTGCCACTCAGTGAAACCCCAACTCTTGGCTGAGATAGATGTGGGGAGTAGTATGTGAACGTTTCATGCATGACGCAGTCAGTGTTCTAGAGAAATTGGCTGGTTTAAGTGTGTGTGTGTGTGTGTGTGTGTGTGTGTGTGTGTTGCAACAGTATGTATCTTAGGAAATAGAAAAATAGAGAAAGACAACACTAACCTTTAACGTTCAGTGAGCTCTCATATAACAGTCTGTTTGTCCGTGTCAGAGTGCATCACCGCTGTCACATGCGTCAGCACATGTCACAGAGTGGTGATACACTTTAAATTCATTCAGACTTTTTTTTTTATATCGTTTTTTATTCATTTTTCAAACATCAGACAATCTCAGTGAGTGTTCAACTGTGTGTGCTAGCCTGCTGACAGAACTCTCTCTCTCTCTTTCTCTCAAACACACACACACATACAGGCACATGCAGTCGTACACATCTGGTGAGCCACTGCTCATGTTTTCTTTTAGAGCCCAGTGTCTCACAGGAAGACAGTGCGAGCATAGCAAACAAAAGCCTGGCTCTTTGAACTGGGCTCTCAGTAGGAGCTGCTGTCAGGTTGTCGTGACCAAACGAAGTGTTTCAGTGTCTGCTCAGTGGGCCCATTGTGGGCCTCAGGCTGCTGCTTTGCAAGAAATGTCCTCAGTTAGCCTTTGTCAATATTGACCCATCTGCGTGTTATCCTCCAGCATCGACCTTCAATACACCGTCCCACTGATCATACATCTTGTCCCTGTCAGGAAGAAATTTGTGTTCGCTTTCCTAGTGACAAATACCAATTTAAGTCATGAAAGATGTAAAGCAAAGAAAAAAAGAATTGCTGTATTACATGGTATTACTCCACTAATCCTTTTGTGATTTATTTGGGGAAATTCTTTATGTGTATTATTACCACTTCAGCAGCATTTTTAAACTTCCACATTTCTAAACTAACGAGCAGCACCATAATATGTGAAAAGAGGAATATTGTGAGAGCAGCTGTCGCCAATCTGTCTCTAACCTTTCTCGCAGGAAATAGCAAATAACTTTGTTTCTGGTCCAAAATCTACTTGCCCTGCAGTCCATTATTTAACCCTGCTGACCTTTTCCATATCATGCACACGGACTCCACCCCTGTGACAATGCCAACTGGGCAGGAGGATCAAGGGGAAAGGCCACAGGAAGGGGAGGGTGGGAGCGTGTTTGCATATTTTCAGGAGGGGGTCCGGAAAGCTTTAACTGAATCCCCTGTTGCGTGCTGGGGAAATGAGCGAAGCTTTTTAAATGACTATCTCAATGTAATATGTTTTCTTTTGCTTCTAGCTTGGTGGTAGAGCGACGGGTCCAATGGGTCCTTAGAGACGATGAGGGCAGAGGGGAATAAAAACTCACCCTGCGGCAGACACTGTTGTCTGCCAGACAATTGTTATTCCCCTTTATCCCAGACAGACATGATGATAACAGATTCATAGTACAAAAGTACTTCTGAGCATTATGCCTGAACGTGGCGGTGATAATGAAACATGTGTGTGACTTTCATCAACGTGGTGGTCTGATGGCTTGTGCTGCAATCATGATGTGTGGTTACCAGAGATCTGCTGGAGCGTTAAACTCCATTTTGTGAGCCAAACCTGTTTTCCTTCAACATCATCTTGCATCTCCTAATAACCCTAATAAACAGAGTTGTGCCTGGAAGCGTTAAATCACCAGCTACTTTTACAGTTTACAATGATGTTTAGCATGTGGATCCAATGTGCGCCATTGCGCCACAGGCTGACGATGCCATTTTAAAGTTAGGTCGGGGAGGGGGGCAAGGTGGTGTGGGGTTGCAAGTCTGTCACATACAGCAGCATCCACTGTGGTTACAAGAAGAAAAGTGTAACCATGCCTTAATTTTACCATCCTCCAGCACTTCATCTTGTCGCTGTCAGGAAGAAATTTGTGTTTGTTTTCCAAGTAACAAACACGTAAAATGACGAAAGGTGTAAAATAAAGAGAAAAAAATGTCCTAATTGCTGTATTACAAGTTATTATTCCACTTTGTATTCATTATTGAATAGTGGGTGGTGCTTGACTGCGCGTATGCAGTCGAGCAAACCTCAACCTCTATGATAAACGTTAATGCATATTAACTAGGTAGCGTGTATGGCTGTACATGGATATAGTGTATATCAGTTGGTATGAGGTGGGCCTAACTCGGAAACTGTGTGGAACACACAACAAGAAAAGTGTAATCGTGCCTTAATGTTGACTATCCAGGCATGTGTCCATTCAACAAGGTCCACTGACCAGAGATCCAGGGACCACCGACGTCTCAACAAGCCATATTTCATACAGCCTCCTGCCATGCTACCACAAACAGTTTACAGTTAAACTAGTCCTAGTCCGTGCCACATCTCCCCATCCAGAGCTATGAAAGACTGGCCTCCTCTGACAGCTCCGTACAACACACGGCCCTGTCCCTCTCTGCTTTTAGCCCTGCTGCGGTGAGCTGGACCACGTCTGGGGATAAAAGTCTGCCAGAGTGTTTGGCCTGCAGGTGATTTACATAGACGGAAGGGTGATTCATTCTGGCTCTGCACAAACAGGACTCTGTGTACATTTCATTGGTACTGGGTTTTTAAATCAACAGTCGGGAAATATATACACACAGGCACCCGCACTTACATTTTGCTCATTCACACTCAGCTGGGTGTCTGCCACACACGCTCTCTGACACCTATGGACATCCACAGACACATTTTCATCCCTGTCCATCTACGTCTCATGGACAAAAACACGAACACAACATGCGCCGTTGTTTACGTCTGAAACTCATGTCTGTGATTTGTCTCTACCTTCGCTCTTCGCGGTCAAGCCATGGCACACAAGTGTGCTAATGTTGTAAAGCTAGCCTCTCTAGTGCATTAAAACGTGTGTTATGAGGTGCTCATACATAAAACAGGCCTATCTACTGCCAGTCCCAAATCCTACAGCTGAACTGAGGTACTGAAGTAAAATACCTATATACACACATTTATTTAACAAGAGCCCATGACACATGTTGGCTGAGGGGTCTGTTTCCATCGCTGTGTGCAAGAAAATATATACCAGACATTTATTCAACACACAAATCTACAATAATCAACTTCAAAGCATTTTGGTGTTCTTAACAGAACTTTTAAATCTCTGCAAGGCCTCAGATATGAGGAGATAACAAATGGCATCAGTCTAAAAATAAACTTCATACAGAGAATGATCACTGGCAGCAGTTCATTAACAATAATATCCGTTCATATCCCCACATACCTCGCCTGCTAGGTCATCGAAATATGACTGCAGCTGCAGTGTGAGCCAGATTTGAGCCGATATGCTGATGAGCTGACACATCAAGTAACTTCTACAGGAAACGCAGTTAACTTTGATTACACATTGAAGCACATGATGTTTGTATTATTTGCAGGATGTGAAACGAGGGTGCTGCTAGTCCTTTGAATCTGAAGGGCCAAAATGTTTTATTCATCGTTTTGTGTCAACAATCTTTTGGATGAAAGCCTGAAATACTTCCTTCTGTGGACGGAATGCTGTTGGCGTGTCTGACCTACAACAGTCAACCTTTAACTTGACCACTAGGTGACACTAACACATTGATTCTGTGCTCTCTGTTGCTGCCCTGCACTCTACCCCACATCTTTTCTCATCATCTCAGCCCGAGTCCCAGAGGGGAAAAATATCAGTGAGCGAATGCTTCAGAAGGATGGAAGTGACCCTGTTTCAACATAGCTTCAGAGATTCACTTTTAAATCACATCACTAAGACAACGCAGTGTGTTCACCATTCACTTCAGATGTCCTGATTTCCTGATGTCCTGAACACCTCCAATCACCTCCACAGCAAAAAACAACATCCAAACAAGCTGAGAGACAGCGCTTTATCAGCTGTAGCCATCATGACAGTGTGAATGGGTTTAAATGAAGACACCGCACAAAGTAGCAAAATATCGGATTGTATTTTCTAAAAAGGATCCTGTACCAATTAACCTAGAACCACAGCCAAGGGTCATTAGTTAGTCACAGTTAGAAATGAATGAGGATGATAAACTAACTTAACCAACTACTCTATCCAGATTGGTAAAAGTACAGGTGGTCGGCAGAGCACCCGCTGCCTACCTGGTGTATATAGACAGTGAATATCTGATGTGGTATCTAAAGGACCTCCTCTGTCTAACGTGTCCCAGGACTAGGCATATTCATCCACCACTAACAGAGAAATACAACAGGCCTCTAACTTGCCTGGGGTTATTGTTTAGCAAAAAGTGCTAGGTTCAGTACAAAAGCTGTCTGGAGCAGTGTCAAGGTGGGAGAACAAAAGGGAGGGAGACACTGCAGTCTGGGGACTCCTCCTCTATGTACCTTGTAGATTCAGCACTTTCTATCATAGCTGCCAGTGGAAATGTTTGAAACTTGAGGGTGTGTCTTGCTTCGGCAAAGGAAACCGTTTACAGCATGCTTAGGTCTGTTACAGTTCCATAAAGTGTGATGAATTCACTCTGCCAGCTTGCAGGAACCTTTTTTTTTCCTACAGGAAGAGCTGACTGCTCTGCATAAAAAAATATTTTCTTATTCAGCTAATGAGTTGCGTGCATTTAAGGCAGTTTTTAAATGTAAAGTCCGTCTGTGAGTTTCCCGTGTCAGTGCTCAGAGTGTGTCCCTCACTCAACAGCTCACCTGACAGCTATGGAGCCCCGCAGTGGCGGACAGGCAGCGGTCACGCAGCGCCGACCAGTTGTCACCAAAGTGACAGGCGACAGCTGAGTCCATACATCTGGAGGCTCCGGGGACCATCGTCCTCCACACGTCTCTAAACGACTTTTTTCAGCCGCAGAAAAACGTGGTTCCTCAGCCTGTACGCGCAGAGAAAGTGTGGATGTTCTTTGGATGTTGTTGCCTAAATGCGCAAAGCAGCATTGCGGGAAATTAGAGTAACTATTGCTATGGATAACGTATTAGATGATATGTTTCAATAGATTTTGAATGTTTTCTCCCCCAATGCTCCTTGTTCGTTCACATCGAAGCACAAACTGAGAAAAACAAGTGTTTTCTTCCTCGGATGCGCTGTAATAGAAATATGCACATCTACACATTTAAGCGCCTCATGAATGAGCAGAAACAAGAGAAACAACATCAAGCAAAAACAAGCAGGCACAATCAACATCCGACTTGTCTTTTTCCCCCACTCACCTCCGAAGACTTCTGTCGGTAAACAGAGTATCCAAAGCCAATATTCCTGAAGTGCGAGAGGCGACACACGCCGCGGCTCATTGGCATTTGATGAAAAGTCCAGAGAGACGCACCGCTGCGCCGCAAAGCTGAACCAAGAGCTGTGCAAAGCGATAAGCTTTAAACTCCTTCTGCTGGCTGCATTTGAAGAGGAGCCTGGGCTGACTTCAACCTCTGTCAACACCTCCCCGTCATTTCAGCGGCGCACGGTGCGCTACGGCGCTCCTCTGTGCGGTCACAGAGAAATGACATTAGCGCTGTTCCCTGCCTATTGGCTCAGACAAACGGCCCCCGCCTCTCCCGGAGAGACCGAGCAGCTCAGTGGACAAAGGCTCAAGGGACTGTTGATGGAACAAGGAGAAGGTTAAGGAATTGCCTGCGTAATTTAAGTGCGTAAAAGCAAAGTGGCGTTAACCCTCATTTGTTGAGTTTACCTGCAGGACGCAATCGCCATTGTATGAGCCATTTCCTTTGTGTAGCCTTGAAATGAACCTAGAGTGCATCTTAAGAGTTCATTGTCTGATTCACAAGGGAACTGTCCTATTTCAAGTTCATTACAATTTATGTTCCAACAATAGACCAAAGCTTATCCGGATTACATCTTTGTCACGTTCATCACTGACTGCAATAATTCACCAAGTGTGGAAATAGGATCTTTTTTGCAAGATTGTTTGTTGTTCTCACCAGCATTGTCACACTGTAATGAGGTGCTCGAAGTTCTCCCACACAGGCTGTAACAATACACTCCTTCTTACAGCGGGTCATGAAAGGTAAATCTATATACAGTACATTGACTGAAAAGAAGCTTTTTCCCCGCTGTCTATTGAGTTGGACAAAATGTTCTAGGATGATCAAAGATCAGAAGAGGCCACCACCCACAAATCTGTGTGTGACCATCACACACAACAAAGATGATATGAAACTGCTCAGTGTTAAGTGTTGAATAAAAGTTTCTTTGACGTGCACAGAATCAGCCCTGAATTTTTTGTTGTTGTTTTGTTTTTACCTCAGAGGCATCAGTAAAATCCCAGGTGATTGAATTATAAGCAGGCTCTTGACAATTATTTGATTAAATTTCACAAAGCTTTGACTTCTGAACCTTTGAAAAGCTCTTTGACCTGCTCTTTGAACCACCTGAGGTCTTTCTATGACATCAACAGTGACATTGTGGCCCCAAATAAGTTAACCACATCTGGATAATTAGAATTGTGACTGAAATTCTTTCATCTCTTTAAAGCAGAACTTCAGACAGCAATATGTGACAAATGCATTGATTGGACTGCACACCATTTGACCTTTACTGGGGCAGACATTACATGTTTGGCTGATCTGCTGTAGAACCCAGTGACCATCACACTGAGTGACTGCAGGAATACATCCTAAGCAAAAACAGGTTGAGCCAGCTCAAACCTGTCAGTCGTTCTTGACTGACAGGTCAAGGGCTTGACACGCAGTAAAGCCACATCCCATATAGACCAGATGGACACAAGTTTATATTTGGTGTCACTCGTCGCTAGTCAAGTTGCACATATGAAGGTTGTATAAAATGATTTGATTCATCCCCTCATATGAGCCCACTTAATCTGTTACTAAAATGGAAACGCTCAGTGCTTTTAAGATGTGTTTAATTATAATATTACATGTCATTTAAAGATTTGCGTGTCTCATATATCAAACAGCACTTAAGCGTCACAAGTGTCTCGCCATGATAGAAAACCTTTTTGGTAAGGTCAGGAAGTGAAAGATGATGTGCAACTCAGACATCTGTAACACAGGACTGAAGCTGACATCATTTCAGGCAGGCTCAGAATGTTTGTAGCATGTTCAACTGGCCAAACCTGCAAACGTGAAAGCCACACGTCTCACTATGAAATGAGATATTTATGACAGTGTTGTAAAAGAAAAAGAAAAATACTTTGCGCAGCATCACTGACATGACTCAAGACCATAAAGATACTTGTCATATCTCACTGTGCATCACAACCCAGCCCAACTTTTCATCACTGGTTTCATCACTAGTACTTGATTTCTGGTCGTTCTCTGAATTACTGGGGTATCAGTCTGTCGAGGTCTGCACAGTATTGTTTAGGAAATGGACTGAGAGTGATCAGATTCAGGTTATTAACTTGGTCAGTTATTTAAGGTTTGAAAAAAACAGTAATACTGACTCAAGGGCATCCATAAATCACAGTCAGGACATTCACCCTCTTAAGTAGAGTAGCACATAGCCATTTTGATTTCTAAAGCTGTTCAATTTCTAACAGGAACTGCAGTAATTGAGCTATCAAGAGAACTACAAGGCCCTATTTGAGAACCTAAAGCTACCAACACTGATGTAATTATAATTTTGGTTGCCTGGTTGTTTGAGGATATTTGCTGTTAGCATGACTACCTTTCATGTTTGCTTGACTTCTATATGTGTTTCCTTTAGCTGCAGCTGAGTGAACAAATAGCTGCTGTGCATGTGTCAGCTCATTTAGCTGAGCTGGCCTTTTTTTTTTATTTTACCAAATGTAACGTCCAGGTCAACATCCTTGGCACCTTAGTGATAAATGAATCAATCAATCAATTAAATAAAGTTGTCAGTGATCTGTATACGTGTTAGTCCCAAACAATCCATTCTGACTTTTGACCTCTGCTCACTGGTATTCAAGCAGATCCGGAAAATAAATTAACTAAGTGTATTCAAACAACTTGGGAGGGGATTCATTTTCTAAAGGGATCTCGTTTCTTTGAGTTTACACAGGAAATCTCTATTCCAAACAAAGACAGGAAAACAAACAAACAAGTGAGCAGGACAGAGGCTGGTGGCGGAGGGCAAAGGTGAGACAAGGCCGTATAGCAGCTGGACCTCTTGACCGGTCACCTGGCTGCTGTCCATACTCAAACACTGCTAAACAATTAGGGACCACTGCAAACTCGCAAAAGGCCCAACTTTATTTGGTTCGATGCTTCCATTAGTTTGGGACGATTTGTCAGTGACTGACTGACATGAGATCACATAGCCAAAAACAAACAAGGTAATGAGCCAGAGATACAGCAAGTGGCTCACACTCACTCATCTCTGCTGAATCAATGTTACAATAAGCCAACAGTAACCATTCTGTCTGGCTTGTTGATCGGGCATTTCGTGAATACCAGTCCATTATAATTGATGTGCCACACTTAAGCCTTTGTGGTCTGAAATTGGCTGATGCCGCGATGCTCCCAAAATAAGTACAAACAGCCACTGAAACAAGAGAAGGCTAGTCTGCTTCCAGCATGCTAATTCTGGAATTGTTACAAGGCAGAAGGTTTCAACCACTCACGAAGGCGTCATATTTGCTGCCCTCCATCGCTGTCTGGGAGTTTGATAGTAACCATAACTATTTTAAACGTAAAAAGACGCTTCAAACATTTTGTGTAATCCAACGCTACAATCCCACAAGAGGCCAAAGAATGTTTCCCTTCTGAGTAAAAACGGAAACCCTTGGTAAGAATCTATTGAGCAATAGGAGATGGAATGGCTATCTTCATCCATCAATACATGTTAAAACACAAGGTGAATTTAACATTTCATACTTGTGTTATTGTTTGGACAAAGCGATCCTCCATCCATCTCTTTTCTGCCACTGATCAGGAAACAGGTCACAGACACAGCAGACTGAGTAAGATAACCCAGACATCCCATCCTTAGCCACTTTCTCCAGCTCCTCCTGGGGGACCTGGAGACTTTCCCTGGCCAAATGAGATACATAATCCCTCCAGCATGTTCTGCTTCTACTCCTTTCAATGTGAGTGCTTTTCTCTGAGCTCTCTCTGGATGCGTAAGCTCCTCAATGACTCTAAGGATGAGCCTAGCCAAAACTCATTTTGGTCGCTTGTAGCAGTGATCTCATTCGTTCAGACACGACCCAAAGCTGGTGTCATAGGTGAGGGTTGGAACAACCTAACAAGATGGATAAAGCAAACACAGTTGTCTTGGTGCTTGAAGGTGGATTTGTTGAACTACAACCAAGAACACCGGTGAGCTGTTTCCTCTCCTTTCTACTGAACTCGGCAAAACAAGCTCCAGTCTTAGATTCCCTGTGCAGGTATGAAAGTAAGGTTTTGGTAAGCTAATGTCATAGGAGGACCAAAAAACATGACGACACAAGAACACAGGAAACGGAAATTAAATTGAAGTCCAACATTTAGTACAGAAATAAACAGACAAAAAGTGAAAGACACACAAACTAAGAGAAGACAGGGCACACGTGAGAGAACTGCAAAGAGAACACAGGTGTGTTAAATGCAGACCTAAAAACAAAATCATAGCACAGCAAAAAGCAGCGATGATGCAGACAAATCAGCAAGACATGAAATGTCTGAAATGAAAGCTAGGACTGGCAAACGAGACAAACCAAAACACAGGGGCGCACATGAGCGAAAGCAGGGAACTGATTGGCTGAAACATTCCATCGATAGGAAAGAAAGACAGAACTTGAAACAGGTGCAACACATAAGGATTGGGCAGGAGGAAAACAAACATATGAGGAACACTGAGACAAGCGGAAACTGAAACGCAGGGAATGCAAGTACACACCCTCATGACACACGAAACCACCCAGAGTAATGATAACGGTCCAAATGGGCCCGTGACCCTTTATCTCCGTGCACGAAATCCAGAAACATGTTTCCAAAAAAATCGAATCTAATGGAAGCAACACGCTATCTTTTGAGGTTACATGAAAACACATGGAATTTCAGTTCACCTTTCTGTCCAAGAAGCTCCTCTGAGCAGTAACTCAAAACGTCTGAATGTCATATCCGGCCACCCGCCATCTGCAAACATACTTCAGTATCTTCCATGTAAAGAAGAACTGCACATTTTTTCTACCTTTGGTGCATCCCAAAGGGATTTTACATATTCTATATTCCCATCTCTAAAGCATGTGACTAATAGTGTACATTTTAAAACAGGGCTTGTTATGACCGTATCAAACCACCATGTTTGTATTCAGTGTCTACACACGTCATGGAGTCAATGTTAACGGGCACCACAGGAACAAAAGAAAAGCCTGTGAGTAATATTGTATGGCATTGCTCTGTTTTTACCTTTCTGTGTCCAGATGGTCTCCTATACAGTTCCATCATGGTCCAGTTTGGATTATCACCTTTGGTTGTCGGGCTTTGGTTTTGTGGACTTGACACACAGCATGTCAGTGTGTTACTGTGTGTCTGGTCTGAATATAAGTCCCTTGTATGTGTCATATTTGGTTTCCTGCCCTTCCCAATCTGGTCTTCCCAGTCTCACCTGTGCTACACTGCTTTCACGTCTGGGTTATAACTCTTCCAATCAGCTTCCTGATTTCTCTCGTGTGCTCTCTTCTGTGGCTCATTTGCCTGTTTTGATTATAATTTTCAAAGTACAGCTAATAAATGTCCTTTGTTCTGTCCTTTTACATTTACACAAATACCCTAATGTCATTGGAGCACTTCAACAGTGCGTCACATGACTTGACCCTATCTGAAGAGTATTCGAGGGGGAAACAAGCACAGACAGGAGGAAACTGAGTGATCGTGCTAGCTGTCAGTGTTGACTGCTTTCTGTCCTACGTTTGCACACTGGGGAAGGTTCGTTGGCCTGCAGGCAGGAAAACCAAGGACCTGAATGAAATACAAACACTGGGCGTGTTAAATTAAGCTGTTCCACCAAACAGATTTCAGTTCAAGTGAATGATATTTCCTTTCCTGACGCCAATTTGGTTGATGACTTCCGCACCTCCGTTCATGCAGGTGATCCTCTCTGCTGAATTTTTCACAGCCCCTAAATATTATGCCTCAAACATAATGTCAGAGGCTCTTTGCCTGTTTTCCATTAACTTCTCCTGTCTGAGACATTGTAATTCTTCTAATAATTTCCCAACAGTGGACTGACGTTTCCTCTGGCATTTCCCTTGCCACTATGCTGTCTCCTGTGAAATAGCACAGAGTGCACAACCTGCACTACAATTAAGATTCCTGATGTTACACAGACAAGAGACATGAGAGAACCTTTGTTTCCCCTTTTCTGTTACTTACATGTTTTCCTTTCTGACGTTTCCACGATTATATCTCATATTCCTGATGGTAGCTCTTTGGCACCTGCCACAGAAACTAACACCTCACACGTATTTTGCAGATGAAACTACATTACGGGCATCTATAGACCTAGAAGAGCATGCTTAATACTAATAATGCATCGATCTTATATAGCACATTCAAAGACATTACTCATTCAACATACACTGATGTTGGTATGTGACATCTGTATCCACAGCTGCCCTGGCTGCCAACTCTAACCACCATATCATGCAGGGCAAAGTGGGTGGATGTCTTGACCAAGGACACAACCTGAATGGAGCGGGATTCAAACCGCCAACCTTCTGGTTATTGAACAAACCACACAACCACCTGAGCTAATGCCGCCCCCAAATTAACCTCAAGTTAGAAACTGGTAAAGAAACACAACACAAGCTTCAGTATTGGTTTTCTTCATGAGTGTTGGCTTGAAGATATTTGAAAAAGTTCTTACCCAGCTGTTTATAATCCCTTTTCAACATTATCCGCCTCTCACTTGGCAAAAGTGAACCGGGTCGATCCAGTGGATTGTGTCTGTTTCCCTCATACAAGTGGTTGTTCATCTTCAACTGCAATCCTGTGCAGGTTTCAGTGGGACAAAGCTATAATTTCATGTGTGCCTGCGGACTTGAATCCCAGGTCATGTTGCCTCAGTAAAATACCATAAACAGCTTTGTTCCGCCACAAAAAAATACATTAACCAAATGAGGTCAGACACTTTTCTGAACAACACATTACTTTTTTATAGACCAGTTTAGGGACTGGAAAAAGCCAGAAAAGTTGATTTTCAGTCCTGTGTGTGGTATCTACACTTTGCAGGCATAGGTTTTTTCAGTTCACTTTGACTTTGCCCTGATGAAAGGTGTCTTTGCATGCAGTTTGCATGCACTTATGTTCCTGTAGACCAGCATGCTGTGCAGCATCAACGTGGGGCGACGTTAGTCCAACATCTGATGGGAGAGTGTGCTTGTGTTTTTAGGGAGGTAACAGCCTCTCAGAGGAATCTCCCTAATTCCCTAAATTCTTTGCTCGGTAACCTGCTTTGGAGGACCCCTGGAAAATCAAATGCCCAGTCTTGGCACTCCTTTCTACAGTTGCTTCAGCTATACTTTCTCCCTCCCTGTATCTGCCCCTCCCTCCCTTCTTGCATCCGTCTGTCCCGTGGAATTGCACCATTGACAGATCTTTATCTTTTGCAGACTCATCCCTGCATGGGCTCGCCATTTGCCTTTGTTTTATTTCACCGAGCAAGCACCGAGCCAGGATGAGGGATTAGTGTGTGCTTCCCCATGCAGTCCTAATGTGAAACCGGTGTAGTTGTACTTCTTCTGACAGTCCTTTTCCACTCTACCAAGCTGCTTTGGATGATAACAACATGGGCCTGTGCCTAAGGGACAAGTCAGTGTGGTCACTTTGTGTCAGCCACAGATGTTTTTGCCTGTGGCACATATAAAGAGGGAGAATGTCAAAACAACCCTTGAACAAGTAAAAGTAGAAGGCGCAGAGCACTGAGAACATGAAACAGAGAGAAAATATGTTAATGAGCCAGAGCTGAAGACAGATGGAAAGCGTGCGGCATTACAAAGAAGACTCAGCCAAATATAGCAGACATGGATTTGACATGCAGAACTGCCCACTTGTCCTTGATGGTGCCTTAATGATTTAATAGTGAATGGAAAATAAAGTTGAACAGTGTGACACTGTGTGTCACCTTTCGTCTGCCCGGGCTAAAGACACTTAGGGTCTCCATAGAGGGATGATTCTACCTGTCCAATCAGGCCTCATCACGTTTAAAAAGTGCACTGCAATCTATAAAGAGCAGTATTTACTTCATTTTGCTTGCCCTGTTCATCTTTGTCAGTGTTTAGTTCCTAAAGTCCTGATGATTACAACATAGGTATGATAAATGTAAACATACACAGTATAATGAAGCAACAAGGCTGTCTGTAAATGGACAAATACACTCCTTGGGTTTTGGTGTGACCTTAGTTTCAATATTGATGTCAGATTTTATTCATTTTTTTCACCACAGTGTTATAGTCAGTTAACCAGACCCACCAGATGCTTTGTTACACAGACCCATCTGGGAAGTCACGCGTACAGACTTTGGAAAACGGCGGGCACAATTACTCAGCATATGATCGGATAAACCAGCTGTCTATCACATAGTTAGAGGGACTCAGGGGAGGCATAAACCGATTTTCTGTTGAAAAAGATGTACCCTTGTCTTATCCATTTAAAAAAATGGTCCAGCTTTGACTAAACTGGACACTTGAGGAACTGCCATAAATATTTTCCAAGCACACATTCACTTCTCACTGTTGCACTACCCAAACTGAAAGACCTGAACCACAAGCCCATCGCTCAAGAGCTGGGAACATGGATTCTTGTTTGATACTGTGAGAATCCCACTGCTAAATGAAGGGAATTATTCACAGAAGCTCGCCACAGTTTCTTTTTAATGTACATAATACACTTGACCTCCAGAGGCTGCTTTGGAAGACTAGTTGTCGGCAAAGTCATGCTGTCATTTTTCTGGAGAGTAGAGTTGCTGGGTGAAAAGATGTGTTTCTATGCTGCCTGCTTCTTTCATCAAACTTACAAAACAGACGACTTGATGCACACACACACACACACACACTTGGTCTGTCAATCATCACTTTCCTAATTAGACATATAATGTCAACTGGGAGCATTTGAGCGTTTCTGCTTCCCAAACGATCTTTAATGAGTTGAGGACAATGAAAGAAAGCTGGACTGTGTGTGAGGCTTCTGTGCCTCTGTCACTGATTCACGGGCATTGTCACAGGACATCATTACCAGCTCCTGTGTGATTGCCAGTGTACACTGCGCTCATTAAGAGGAGCCAGCAGAGACATTTAGCCTGTAATAAGAGAAATTCTACCCTATGAGGGACACACACACATGCACGCACAAAGGATTTTCCCTAGAGATCAGTTTCTAAAAAAACTCATACTTAACCTTTTGAAATGTAAAAAAAAAAAAGTATGACAAAGGATCCAGTGAAATTGTGTTGATCCTGCAATGTGTCTATGTGCCTACCATACACACACACATAAACACACACACATACACAAGCACAGAGTCAAGGGTCACACTGGCCCATTACCAGTCAGTCTGCTGTGACGTTCATGGACAAACACTATTACAATATTTATGACTCATTTTCAAAGGCTGCCATGAGCAGGAACATTCGTTTGTTTCTGTGGGGAAATGACATGTGGGTGATTGTGGCTGAGAAAACTGTCATGGATACTATGTGCATGATGAAATACATCTATCAAATTTAATTTTTTCCATTACTCAAGAACTGTGGCATTGGACTTGAATTCATTGGAATCATTTAGTACAGAGCAATAATTTAGTTTTTGTCTTCAATCAACTAAATCCACAAAGTTAATTATAATTCTAACGTCCTGGTCACAAGAGAGGCTAAATACCCTCATTTCTTAACCACTCACACTCCAAATGTAAATTACTTTTGAAGCTTTTTTCTTCCTATTCCTTTGTGTGAGTCTGGAAATGACCAAAGAACCTCAGCGGTGTCAGGAGTTGTGAATTATGACTTTGAAAAGCCTAAAAGCTCTGACCCAGTAGTACTACCACTACTACAAAACCAAAAGGTTCTATGGATTAAAACATATGTGTGACGAGGCGCACTTGGGGTTGTGGGGGTGCAATTGGACCACACCAATTTTGAATTCTATTCTTATTTTGGTCTTAAATTTCTGGCAAGTTTTGTTCGTCTTGTACTGTTGTAACACGAATGACAAAATGTGTTCACAGAATCATTGAAACTCAATAAAGTCATTAAAATATTAAAACTGCCTTTGTGGTATTTTCCACTCCAGTCTCCAGGAACAGATTCCAGCTTGACAAGGTTTACATTCTTCCAATAACACTGTCATTGTTACAGTTGTGGTCACTGTCACCGATGTAAAAATGAGTTTAGCTGTTATTTATTGATTAAGACTCCAATAAAACAAGTGAGAAAATGAGAATTTACTCAACAAGACATTAAATTCAGTTTGTAGATGCGACGTCTATCTAAAAACGACATCTATTTATCTGTAAACCTTGATTTACAGATAAATAGTTGTTGTTCAGTTGTCTTTATCCTTTAAAAATCAACCACAATACTTTTTATGGGTCCTCAGAATAGCTGCAGAATACCTGAGAGAACTACTTGTCATTGAAGCAGTGGCCACTTGGAGATCAGTCATAGCAAGTCTGAGGAGCTATCAGTGAAACAAAGGGTGTTGCCACTCAGGTGGTGTAGCCTAACGTCTGTGTATACATCTCTGTCAACGGCTCGCTTTCTTTTCCAAGTGCTTCTCCATCAATTCAACAAAACTCTGCTGTCTGTGTGGCATGGAGAGATCCAGATCTCAGCCAGGAGAAACAGGAAGTGTCACTGCCATCTTTTTTATACACACACACACACACACACAAGGTGACAGCTGGAATGTTGAAGCTCATTGCGGATATAGTCTGTCACCATCATAATGGGATGAGGTTTTAAAATGTGTCTGTGAGAGAATAATGGAGAATAATAGGAGCTCTCCACAGCTCTGATGTAGGGCTCTTTATCACATGCTCACAATTCACTTTTGGATGAAGACAAATTGGCCTCTTTCAGCCAGTGCCAAAACGCCAATTGCATTGGACAATGTAACCTACCAGGCCAGTGTAAAGATATAAATAGGTGGAAAATGGAAGTATAATTCATTGTTAGTCATCTGTATTGGGTTATATTTCACTTATTCTAGGGAGGAAGGGCAGGTCACGGGTGGATTAGTCTGCAAAATGTCAATCTATCAAGAGCTGTGAAAAAAGTAGCATTTCAGATAATACATCTGTATGAGGGAGACACATCATAAAACATATGTATTTCCTTGGGTCTTTTCCAATCCACAAATGCTGTACTTGGGTTTATGACTCTTCTACAAGACTCTCATTTTCAACAATAAGTCTAAATCTAAGTGTAAGGGTGTTTTGCCGAACAAGACAACACAGATCTGTCGCAGCATAGATTTCCACACCCTCACACTGTTCTTTTTTTTTTTTTTAAGACAAAACTATAATGTCTGATCTATTGGAGTACCACCCCATCTTATTTAATGATTTTGATATTCACTGACTGAAAGAATAACATATTTGAGATCATCTAAAAAATAAAGCATATAAGCCTTATTTTGATACATGTAGGCTGCTTGGAGGAAATCCACCAGTCACTATTTCCTCAGTTACTTCTAAAGACAAAACTCTGCAAAAGTTGCTGTGCGTCCAGTTTCCTCATGGGAATGAAAGTTTGATGCAGTTTGACTGTAAATGACATTCATGTGTGAATAACAACAATAATGAGCGGACAGAAGTGGCATCACGGGTAACATAGTCACATGTCACTTTCCAGACTGTGTCTTAACCATTTTCCTTGCTGACATCTGACCGCCTCCAAAGCAGGAGGTGCAAGAGATTTAGATCTGCGGTGGGAAAGTAGAGGATTCTATGTGAGTGAGTGGAAATAAGATCAACCAGTGAATAAAGGAGGCTGAAAGAAAATGTAGGCTACAAAAAGAGCTGATTTCATGTGAACCAAATGCATCACTGACTACACTGAAGAATGTTAAATAAATAGTTGCAAATGGGCTTGTCAGAAGCAAACGAGCCAGACAGAACCTGTGAAAAAACTAAAACCAATGTTTAGTCTAAGAAATCCCCAAATCACCATAAATTAACAGCCACATTTGAGGCAAGTTTCTTGGAAGTGGGTCACAAAATACATCTATGGGCTAATATTTGATTAGTCTATGGTTAAACTACAAAGGCCCTCGCTGTGTCTTCCATCCATGACTGCACATGGTAAAAAACAGAACACATATCAAGTGTCCAGTGAAATTGGAAACACAACATCTGACACTCTGTCCAGAGTTATGTCGGGTTAATACAGGGAAGATTAACACTCTTTTTCCTGAAAAGAAACCACAGCTGAAATAATGTGAAATGATCCAAACCCTCGAGCAGTCACTACCACTTTAACTGGTGCAAGAAAGTACCTTGAATCATAAGAAACATTCTCCCTGTACTTGCTATAAGAGTATGGAGTCAAGGAAAAATATTGCCAAGTGGCGTCATTCCCTGCAGGAAGTATTCACAGTCAGGCAGAAAAACATATTTGACTGTCAACAAATCACCAAGAAGGGTGGGGTTTTGTGTGTGCGTGGAGATGTTCCGTCAACTGGAACAGTAACGCTTGATTCTGTCTGATGTTTGTCAGAGCAGGTCTGTCCACCAGCTGTGTCCAAACAGCCCACACCCTCGGCTGAAGTTTGGGAGCTTTGGCTGGAGCTGTTTGGAGGGATGAGGGATAAGGGATCACCACTTTAAAATGACCTCTGCTTTTTCACAAATCAGCCAATCAATCCTTCCCATGACACATCTGTCCCCTCCACACACTGCTTTCAAGTCCTAATCTGTGACAGTTGTAGCTTATTTTGGTTTATATAACAGTGATTTCTATGTGATTTTAAATTCCAAAGCTTAAGTCGTAAAGAGTCAGCTTTCTATTCTAAATTAAAATAAGAAACTCAGTCTTGTTGAAATGGAAATGCAGAAAGGGCATCATAATGCAGTGCAGATGGTGTGTAGTGATGGCAGTTCACTGACCTGTGATAAGGGACAATATCTATGGTAAGAAGGCTGGTCAGCCCCTGCACAATGTCTGCAGTTAAACAACAATAGATGAGTAAGAGAACAACAGTGACAAATTGGATGCCATCGGTGAATAATGGCAGTGATTTGTAAAGGACTGTCACAGTGGACTTGTGTTCCCAAATGCACTGGGGAATGTGAATAGAAACATGGCATACCTAGGTCACTGCCTTTAAATCAGCTCCCTGGTGCTCCTTGTGCTCCACTGGCAACCGGGTCCACAGTGGATCCCGCTTCTTGCGTGAACAAATTTCAAAGAGATCGATTGTGTCAGAGTAGGTATGCATTAGTTGTATTAATCCTGCTGCTCTGATGTGTGTAAATATGACTTTGCTTTTGGTGTAAACATGAATCAAATGGATGGATGATCCAACAATGAATAGTAAATATGTTCAATTGCCAGGTCACTGCCACCAACACATCAAAACATTTATTTAGTTCAACATTCTGTGAAATTAGCTTGTTTCTTTTCCCTCAAGGCCACATGAGCTGTTTTAATAAAACTGACTAAACACCAAATGTGGATGTCTGTAATGGAATGAAAGTAACCTGCAATGCCAGCTGTTGCAACGTGAGAACCAGTCTGTGGAATGAAAACTTGTATTTGTTTTGCCAGCCGGAGTGGTAACACCTGATAAACCCACCAGCTATAAATAAGATGTAAAATGAAAAATAACTGGTATTGTATATTATTTTTTAGACATGATAATCACCTAATGTTACTCTTTGCAAGAAAACTAACTCACAACATCTCTCAAAATGGAAGACTATTCCTGTAATAATCCTTCCATCGCTACCAGCATCACACTTTTTCAAACAACTGGACATACAGTACATGCACAGATATTTAGACTTTTCACAGAGCCATGAAGTAAAGACAAGTGCGGTCATACAATAGCTTAACTCAAAACGTGGCTTTGCCCTTTTACTATGTTTGACAGTAATCTTTCATCGTCTTTGTAAAATATGTAAACAGAAAGTTATAGCTCGGAATGGGCAAAGCGAAGTCCAAATCCAATCTCTCCGCACATTGGGATCTGGGGATACAGTATTATTGGCTCAAAGAAGTAAAAGACCCCGATTCAGCTTGCCTTAATGCATGAAGACCATAACACACACTTAACTCTAGTCACATTCGGTGCTCCCCATCACCTTTCCTCCTGACTCGTGATGTTGCAGGCAAAAAAATATTGAGTCATATGGTTTCACTTTGAGGAATATGCTTTCCAACATGTACTCTGCAAAGCTCGTATTTCCATTCTTGTAGGTGTGGTCTTCTATTTAGGTCACAACAGAGCTCAGAGGACAGGAATTGCCTGTGTATCCATGTGAGGGAAGGATTTTAATGAACTGCTCAGTGATTGAAATGGGGCGTGTCAGCTTACTTTCATATGAAGGCACGACTGTTCCTGCTTCGCTGTGGGAAGAAGAGGTGCATGGCCACATAAATCATGCTAAAGGGAAACAGAGGAAGCTTCTATTGGCTGTCTGATCAAGAATCTGCAGGGAAACTCTATGCTTCAGTTCCACAGTCATCTTCTCTTCATTAGGTTATCATAAGCTGCATACCAAATAGTTTTTCATCTGTGTCAACCAGTATGTTCTCCAGCCAAAGCTCACACCCCAGGACAGCTTTCTCGGATGAATAAAGACAATGTTTTACGGCCTGTGGTCCCGTCATGCACCGTGGCACTGTAGCTCATCCAAGACGGCCCAAGCATCACGATGAAGAGCAAACAATCTGAAAGGGCCAAAGAGAGTGTACCATTTCGTTAAATGAAAACTTGTGTCCTCAGGGAGTTCGGTACAAGCGTTCACTTGAGTCGGGAGCTGGTAGAAGGTACACCCCTGTCAGGTTCTCAGCGATGGAGGAGGGGGAATTGAGGGCTTTCATGACTTCATCCTCTAAAGATACTCCAGTTCCTCATGTGTCATCATTTGAGCATCACCTTGCTGGAATTTGTTCCAAACCACTAAACTATCTGCAGATGTTCACAAGAATGTTTAGATGATCTTATCATTTCTTACAAGACAGCTCAAAGAATTTGCTGTTCAGCATCGATGTGCTTATCTAAAGTAAAATACTTTAATACCACTATAAAGATAGTCATTTCTGGGTTAAATGAAACTTGTGTGTGAGTTACCTACACATGTAATCGCAAATGTCTACTGTCCACTTGGATAATTACTAAATAGGCTTGTCATAGTTTGAGTAAAATTGGCAGTTTACTGGTGTGTGTGTGTGTGTGTGTGTGTGTGTGTGTGTGTGTGTTTGAGTTGAGAGTGTGGATTAGCTCTGGTCTCTGGCTCTCGTCAGCACATGCCGGACACGGCGCTTCATTCATTCCATGTTGTTTTCATTCCCCCCGCCTTCACTAAAAGCACAAAAAAATGTTTTCCCAAGTCTCAGCATTCCAGAAAAAAGTGCTAGCATTCACTTTTACACACACCTGGACTTTTTTTTTTTTTTTTTTTTTGATACCTCAGATTTTTCAATGATGTGGCACAGTCTCAAAAATATGCACTTCCTCTTCTTCTTGCACCAAATGAATTTGAAAATCATTTTGGTTTTAAGGACAGGTAAACAAACTGTAGGTGAAGCTTTCTTAAACACATTTCCGAATCCTTCATTTATCAGACACATCTACATACATCTTAAACATTAGTACAAATGTCCAGTTGAAAATAACCTATGAACAAAAGGGCCTTGTTAGCACTGTAAACTAGAACAGGAAATATCAAGGCCTGTAATTACACTCAGATACAGAAGGTAGGGAAGTGAGCTGGCATTCCCGATCAGAGTGCAGACCGGATGGAAGATAAGTGCACAATTATTTATTTGGAAACTCACCCTCAGTTTCATCCTTCAACAAACAAAGCTGGACTTAAAATAACAGTGTTCTCCTCATGGGTTCAACATGTAAACCTCTTCTCTCTGTGGAAAGCTGACAAGAACCCATACCAAGCTAATAATAACACTTTTGATCCAAATGGCATTTTTTGATGTCTATGGACGGGGTAGCCAGCAGCAGCTGACGTGCTCTGGCACATCCTGAGTCTGGCCAGCAGATCTGCAGATGGCTGAGCTGAACGTGTTGTGTCATCTCACAGCTCTCTTACCGGAATCAGACTTGGCTGAACATCTGTCTGCAGCAAATACTGTATATCATCATTTATTTGCTGTCTGCAATTACATTTTGTTGTTTTTCTTGGTATTTGATCATGCCATATTTCATAGATTGTATATTATCCACAATCACATACTGTCTATTCGGTCTGTCATATTTATTATATTTCTTGGCATTAAATGAATATGTTGCTGATCTGGATGTTCAACTGGACTTTTAATATTCAATGGTAAACCATGTGAGCAACATTAATGGTAGGAAGAACTTTAAAAAAGAATTCAGAGAGCCCACTCCTCCGGCAAGCAGCTCATTTCCCCCCAAATTGTGATTTCCACCCAACATTCTCATCTACATTTGTTTTATCTACTGTAATACATTCAGTGATCAGCAAAACATGCCTCTGTCACTAATAGTCAAATAGAATCAGAGACAGTCCACTGCTGATATGATGGAGTTCTATACACAGATTCTGAAAATGTCCCTCACAACGAGTAAGAAGCCTTCAACAGATTCCTGGATCCAGATGGTTTCAGAACACTACCGGCATTTAATCATCTGTTCCCGTTGTCCCATTATCAGCATTTCCTGAACATTTCATTAAAATCCATTCATAACTTTTTCAGTTGTTGTGCTAACAAGTAGATAGATAAATGCTAGATAATGCTAGATAAATTCTGCTCCTTGGCAGAATTCCAAAACAGAATGTACTGTACATGCTCTATCTACTCTTTAACAGTGTGTACATGCCATCCTTATATGAGATGGCATGAACGCACCAAAAGATGTTGATCCAGATGGATCAAGAACTCCCTGCTCTGCCCCTAAATGGTGGTGTAGGGCCACTGTCAACTGGAGCCTCGGGCAATTCATTTCTAGTGTGAACACTATTTGGACCACCTCCAGGAAACATACACAGGAAATTTGAAATACTGACAATCTGTGATTGTTTAATGTGGTTTCAGTCAAACTTTAAGCCCCTGCAATCAAATTATGCCATAAGCAGGTTTGTCTATATATACATATATATATATACACGAAGAGAAAGAGAGTTAAACCCCATTGCATATCTCACTGCCAGGAGCATGCACAGTGGAAGAGTTACCCCTATGGCACCTTGGCTCACACAGATGACCTCATACCAGAGAGATGTGCTGTACTGACGAGGAACTGAGATTCTAGCACCACACAGACAACCTTGGCCAGGGCCTGTTTTGTTTCTTGCACTGACGGCGAGACTGTGGATGAACACTTCTAACATTGTACCAGCTGCAGGTTATGAGGAGCCATAGCCACGCTGAATTAGTTATGCTTGTGTCTAATCCCAAGTCTGTTTTTCATTTTCCTCCCCATGGCTGAGCCTGGTCACTCGTCTGCAGAGCAATGAAATTCAGTTTGAGGATCTAAAAACACTTCACTTGCAGGATCTTGATGTGATTCACAGCTCAGTTTCCAGCGGATATATGCTGGCATACTTTTCTCCAGAGTATTAGCCTTTTAGGAGGAGGCCCGGCTGCTTTGTTGTGGTGGGAAGCAGCGCTGCTATCCCAACAGAGATCTTTGTCACATGGATTTTGGACCACAGGAAAGCCAACAAGAGGGGCTTTCACATGAAATCCCCTGAACTGGGCTGCTACTGTATCATCACACTTCCCCTATACCTCCCCCGGCGGAAACAGATTCTATCTTTCCTTATCATGAGGGTAACTTATCCCGTATTTATTTAATTCCATCATTTGAGTGTTTGCAGAGAAAACAGTGACTCACATCATTACATCATCGAAAGACAAACATTGTATGAAATGTCACAAAGCCGTTGAAATTTTTCTTTCGTGGGCCAAGCACAACAACACCTTGAGCACCATCACTAACACTAACAACAAAATCAGCACCAAGCAGAGAAAGACATTCGTCTTTAACAGAGAATATATTTCACAATATCCACTTTGGCTTGATATGTTGGCCAGAAAGAAGTCAGTGGCTAAAAAGTTCCACCTCACAAAAAAGAAAACGTTACAACTGTAGAGATTTGACTTAGAAATGATGGGTTTTATGTTAACAGCAGCTACAGAAACAGAAGCTGTAGAACCTTACTGAGCAGCTTTCAGATACATGGCCTGAGATAAGTAATTCTCCCTCCTGACAAGACACCATCTAGAGCAGATTTGAGTTGGGAAGTTGGATATTTGACTCACACAGGCACGGAGGCCGATGCCCTTGAGGCGTCTGCCTGCTTCTCGACCGGTCATGGAGGGTCTCCCCTCACAAACCACAAGGTTCAGCACTTAGTGAACTTTGTGCCTTGAGATCAAGGGTCAAGAGCCCAGGGCCAGGCCACAGCCTCCACAGCTGACAGTTATGTTTGAAGATCATATTCAGCAAGCTGATTTGTGAGGTTTACATTGAGCTTAGGCAGGATTGTCAAACAAACCTGTTTATGGCTTCAGTGTTTACCTGCGTGCTGCCTCTGAAAAAATGATTTACAACCCATTTTTCCGAAAAACTATGCCACATATATTTAACAGCAACGCCAGGCAGCTTCCGGTGAGCACATGACAGCAAAGCCAAAAATATTACTGACCCCAGTCTTCCATAATAGGCACACATACAGTACAGTGAAGCAAGGCTTTTATACTAAGAACTAATTATCGTTTAAAGATGGGCAGCAACAACAAAGTGGCCCGTTGCAAATCTTGTCAAGGCTTTTTGAAGAGCGCTCTCAGAACACCGGCTGACCCCGGGGTAGAGTAAACATTCCATTTGGCCTTCATGACTCGCCAGTAATTACCCAGACTGCCCCTGGGCCTTACTCACTGGCTGCCTGGCTGATTTTACTAGCTAACAGACATACAAAGAAACATGCATGCGTTTTCCTACAGGTTTAGCCCACATTAATGAATCAAATGCATACACAAGGGGCTAGTAAACTTACCGTCATAAAACTGAGACTCAAAGAAGAGGGACTCTTTGTAATGGAAAACAGCTTGGGGGCGTTTTAATAGACATGTTCAATCCTTGTTGACTAACAGTAATGTTGTACATGAGAAATTCAGCTACACAGCTATATCCAATCATTGCATTACAGCACTGGTTGCTGGTGTTTCTGCACAGTCTTGCATGTGTTCTTTGCGGTTTGTTGGCTGCTGAAACCTCCTGTCAGTTGCCTTTAGTGGTTACGGTATGCCAGCTTTGACACTGAATTGGCGCAGTGAGGGTTTTTCGGCCCATGTGTCCAGACATACTAAACACACACAGGTCTGATTGTTCTGTGTCTGGCTCCACTCCCTCATTATCTGTATAAATGCCTGTTTGAGAGCTGTAGCTCAGTGGCAGAGCAAAGTTTCAACAATGCAGACAAACATGGCAGCCATGAGAATTGACCTTTGGGATATGAATGTGCCGTCTGCCCTCAGTGATTTGTTTAAGATGTTGACCCTGTTCTGATGGTCATTAAATGTGAAAGACTTACAACGAGAACTCTCATGCTGACGAGTTAAGTCACTGCAATTGAAATGTTCTTTATTAGCATGAACATACAGCAGGGCAATTTATAATGTAAGGATAATCCCTTATAATCTCTTTTTGTGGTACCTGCTATATATTCACCAGCTAATTCATGCTCAGGATTGAGAAAGGGAGGAGAGGAAACATCTTGAAAGCATTTTGAAAGACCAATCTCCAGTATAACAAAGTAGTTAATTAATATAGATGCTCCCCTGAAGAGTAAATTATAACAAACATGAAGGTCACATGAACTGAATTAAAAAATAAGACAAAATAATTAAAAATTCCTCAGAGATTTATTTTCTTTTAAATTTAGGTCATCTAAAGCACTGGAGTCATTTTAGCCAATCGGATTGGTCAGATCGTCAGCCTAAATAGTAAATGAATGTATTGTTTGCTTAACTGATGTGAGTTTCCCTGAGAGCCAACACTTGTTTTAACTTCTAACCAGGCTGGGCTGGAAGTTGATATAATTAAAATATAAAGCCCTGGCAAAGTGAGCCAGTGGCAAATCCCCACAATCCTGTTACCTTAAGTGCCATTTGGCGTTTATATGTTAACTGGATCTGGAAGTTTGTAGCTGATAATGACAAAAAAAGAAAATCAGTAGCAACTGAGGAGATCAGAGCAATGTGATTAGAAATGTTTGTTTGAAACATGCTGCAATTCTCAAGTAATATAAACTTGCTGGGCTTGTATATCTTCAGGAACAACAGAGTAAAAACTGGATATGGCCAAAACATAATATGACCCTAACCATAAGCTCCTGTCACAGTTCAGAAATGAGAAGCCTCATAATTTTTAAAAGCAGAAAAAGTAGTAGCAACTTCCTGATACACTAATATGCATCACAGCTGCAGTCACTTTCAAATTCATATTCATTCTCTCCATGTTAATTTCCCTTTTTGCATTTCATGCAATTAACAGCTATACTTTCATTTTATCGACAATGTTTAAGTGCCCTGTAGAAATTCTCTTGATTTGCATCTTCTCCAAGGGATCATTGCAGACCTTGGAATTGCTCCTGTATATGAAATGTTCTACATAAGTATACTTGCCGAGCTTTAAAGGGACTCAGGGAGGCTACTGTCTGAATGTAGGCACTGTTAGCACAAGGCCCTCTCTGAATATATGTTTACTCTACCAGTCACATGTCTAAATCTAAGCAGAGGGGGGGTGGGGGGGGGGAGAGTCATATCACCTTTTTTTCCCCCCAGAAAGATTAACCCTGAGATTCAGGTTAACAGCCTTCCAGCACAGGAAATTCCTGTTCCACATGCAAAGAGGGACTTTGTAGGTACTGCTTTTGTCACAATATTAATTTGGATCTGTATTATGACTGACAGCATGTGAGATGACATGAAATCAGTCGTTCAAATTCCACAGATGGAGACTTATGTTGGTGTTTTGCAACATATAAGATATTTACTACTTCATATACACGCTCAACCCAACACAAACATTTGCAACCCTTTTAATATGGAATGGTAATAAAAAAAACTTCCAGCAGTTTGTCTAACAGTGACCATGAGTATCTAAATCCTCTTGGTGCATAAATTAACTTAAAGATATTCCTGTGGTGTGAAGAAAATCTCCAGTTGTGTGCGCCCAGAGTCTGTGTAAATAAAAGGGAAAGGGCTCGAAGGTCTGTCTCAAGGCTTTGCCTTCCCTGCTCAGGCCTTATAAGGAGTCTCGCCGATCAACAGAGCAGTTGCTAGGACATTTGATCCACAGAGACAAATGGATAGCACTTGCACTGGAGACAGTGGGTAGAATTCTGGAGGGGAGGGGCATCTATCAACTATCCCTATGATACTGTATATCTCCTTTATCTCCAGAGGCGTTGCAGCAACTTCAGTTCCAGTGCTTGGAGTGGTGATTGTATCTGGACACAACTGGACATTGGAAAAACATTATTGTGCATATTGTAATGCATTTACACTAATGTGAGGAGAAGGCTCAGGTCTAACAGACATATGATCTACACTATTTGATTGCAACATCTAAGATCAGCTTTCTTCTCCAGGCAAGTTGGTGACTCACTGAGGCCTGCAAAACACTGGGCTTTGAGGGTGTTGCTGATTGCACTGGAACCTGTCACTTCATGGTAAAGGGGATGAATATGTTCATTCCCAAGAGCTGTTGACAGCAGAACTGACTTCCAGGTCAGAACGGGTAGGGATCATCCACAGGGTCCAGACCTTTTGCGGTAACTGTGTGGAAAACAGCTGGTACTTGACTCTCCCTCCTCTGTCACTCATAGTGCTGAGCAAGAGCTGAGTCAACAACATCACAAGTACACTCTTACTGCCAACGACTATCCCAGACAGTTTACTGTTATCCTAAGCTTCGGCATCAATAGGATCTTTGACGGCCTTAGGACGATTGCAGGGTGACTGAAAGCTTACATTTTCATGACATCTGTGAGCGATCCTCAGGTTTCTCTGTTGGTGGTATTTTCTTGGCCGAACATTGAACCTGAGAGAGTGACGGTGAGATGTACGATCATGCAGGCTCATGTGGGGTCTCAATGGTGGCACAATGAATGAAGAGAAGCAAGAAAACCCAAAAACTCAAAGCTAGGGACGAGTAGCCACAGCGATATATTACACATTAGTTTGTATCAATTCACTGCTTGTCTGAAGTTCAACTAGTGCAGTGAAAGTATTTAGCTCATGACCTCACCTCACACCCTTATCAGCGAGTGTGTTTTGATGACTGATCACTCATTTGAGCCCCCACAGGTTCCACATCACCAAGCCCAAGGGGGTAAATACCTGCGATGCAGAAACACTGTTTAGACATGGTGTTAAGTGAGAGACGGCGCTGCGGTGCAGCTGTGTGGGTGTCAGGCCTGGGACCCAGAGGCAGGTGTGAGGAACAGACCACCTACAGTCTCTCATACACAGTGCAGGTGTACAACCTGAGATCACTCAGCTAAGTCATGGAAATCTGTCTGCTTCTCACCATGTCAGACTTTTAACAAGACAACTAGTGTGGCTTATTCACCCGATCTCCTTTAGGCAGACTATTGTCAGATCAACAGGCAATCAAATGGGACAAAAGGCCTAAAAGGTACATTTGCTCACAAAAATAATTATTGTTCTGCTCTAAAACTAAATTTGCAGTGTAGTGAAGTGGGAGCGAATTGTTCTGCATTGGACTAATTCACGACAATGACAAAGTAATTTTATTGTTTTTTGGTCTTGTTGAAAGGCCCCTCGGCAAACGAGGGGAGCATGCGCACAGCTCAAGGGCTCCTCATTCATCTCATCATCCCAAAGACACTGACAGCTGGCCTTCCTGACAGGACAATGAGTCCCCGAGCAGTTCCTGGAGAGAGATGCTCAGCAAGGCCTCTCCCTGCTCCAGAAGAGCTTCTCCCTGAAGGGGTTAAAGTCCTAATCCTCCTCTATTCTCTGCGGCATAAGGATTAGCCAGCCAAAGTTAATATGCTCACCTCAAAGGTTAGAGAGTAAGATCTCTGCTCTGTGGTTTCTTAGATTTTCTGCTCTTTGCAAACATCACACTGCCCTCAGTTTTAAAGTAAGGTGGGCACCCTTACTTTAAAACTGTTTATGCAGAAAGAACAGATTGTTTGACTCTGCAGTTTATGCATATGCATTTGTCACCACTTAACCCCTGAGCTAGGTCATGATTGAGATAGAATTTGCATTGATTCACTGCAAAAATATTGTATGAGCTATGTACACAAGATCGATTTCATGGCTCACACTCCTGACCCCCAAAAGGGGGGTTGTTTGCTGCTGCTGAGCAGTATATAAATATTCAATTGCCTGTTAGTGACGGCTGCTGCTAATCCTCAACAGAAGTATCTGCCAAGTTGGAACATATTTGCGGGCAGCTGGATAATAAATCAAAAGAGCTCAAACACTGAACTGTAACAAAGAGCTTGCTGTTCACGCCTTTTGTTCTGGAGCAATGATGGCTGTGATGGGGCTCACGAGACAGAACTAAACCCATCAAAAACTTCAGGCTCGATAAAAGCTGGCCATGCTTGAGGCCAAACTGATGAATGAAAACACACACAGCTCACAATAATGCATGTACTGTCACCTGTTCCCCATTTAAATCAGCCCTTTTAACCCATATGATCGATGTTCACATGATAGTTTATGTCAAATTAGGAGTACAGCAATGTTAGAACTCTTCATCATGACTCACTGATCTCAGCATCACTGCTGCACTGTCGTAACAGATGTGAATCCAGTTTATTAGCATGTACACGTGTTCAAACCCTCACATCTAACGGTTTAGTCCAAAAAGCTCCAATTAGAGACATGAGAAATGAATATGACAGGCTGTCAAAGCAAAAGAAAAAGAAAAGAAACTGTGCTAACTACTTGCACTCTAACATTTTATAGTACAATAATTCACTCAAAGTGTTTATTGGTTTAAGAAAGTGGAAACTGGTATGTTGTGTAAATGAAAACAGGTGTCAGGTGCTGTGGCTGGAAGACTTCAACCATTGTACAGTAGTACTACAGAATGTTTGCATTCATTATTCATGGTCTATTTCCTTCTCATGATCTTTCCTTTTTTGGGAAAATTGTTCAATATCAGACACAACTAGACCTAAAATACAATAAAATAAAATAAAATAAATGTTTACAGTGATCAAATTTGTTTCATCGGGCAAAGACATCGACATAAACATACGGGGGCAACACTCTTTTTGGCATATCATATTTTGTCATACAGCACAAAACTTAGACGTTTTGTTACATTATTATTATTGCTGTTATTGTTATTATTATTAGACTTTGTTAAAGACCACTGCATGTATTCTTCAGTGTATTTTCATTTTTTAATTGTCCCTCCAACTCAATAATAAGACTATGTTA
The DNA here is from genome assembly GCA_901007665.1 of Aeoliscus strigatus. Lineage (NCBI taxonomy): Eukaryota > Metazoa > Chordata > Actinopteri > Syngnathiformes > Centriscidae > Aeoliscus > Aeoliscus strigatus. The sequence goes on from CAAKHB010004601.1 coordinate 151,544, forward strand.
CAATGTTTAAAAAATGTGTCGTTGCTAAATCTTCATTGACATGACATCCCCCCAGCGTTCAGGATATAAAAAACAAGCGTGTTTTGGTGTCTTTGTTTATTTACTAATTTGTAAATTTGTAATTATGTAAACCAATTGGTTAAAATCCTGAAAATTAATATTTGATGGTGCAGGTTCATTTTCCACAAAGTATCCCAACAATATACAGTATGTCACTATCTGAAGGAAAAACATTTGGCCACTATGATGCATTTCTAACATACAGTATTCACTCTTTAGAAAACACTTTCATTGACCTCCATTTTAATCAGAATTATTCTGCAACTGAAGGTGCTCAACAAGTTCTGACTTACTTTGAAAATATTTCCCTACGACAAGCTCATGCATACTGTATTCTCTTTTTACTTAACCATCGACCTCCATGTATCAGTGGAATTTGTGGAATGACCAAGTAGTCTGTTGACTCCCAGTAGATTGTCTAAGATAGAATGATCTCTCTGTAATCTCACTCAAATATGGAGTCCTCCTTGCCAGTGAGAGTGAGGAATCTGAGAAGTTCCACTGGCATCCATCAGTAATCATTTAGGACTTGAGTGGCAAACTTACGGTGCCAACATGGCTTAGAACCAATAAGACTTGATTACTGATCATGTCGAGCATGTTAATCCTGAATTCCAATGTCCTGTCTGGCTAAAGATGTGCTCAATGCAGGATAACTATGAGGTTGGAGGTTTGGAAGGCTGCTTTCATCCGCGGTGAAACCAGGCCTGCTTCTGTCACCAAGCCTTGTTTATTACTGAAGGGGATTAGAGGTATTGCTGATTTAAGAACAACTTTGATCAGGACCAGTGGCTCCTGGAACACACAAAGTTTTGATCTTAAGCCAAGCAACAATTACCAACCGACAGAGGGTCATTAGGACAGGGCTACTGCCGATGCTCCAGACACCAGCCCCTCTGAGCCCCACCACACCAGGACCTTTGATAATATATACTCCAAACTCTGCCACAATCATAACAAGCACCAGGCTGCCTTGCTACAGTTTAGCCAGACTCCAGAGACATGGAGTGTATATCTCACAAGGGAAGCAGAAATGGGTGGCCAGACAGGAAGTGTCCAGGGTGTGAAAAGTAAGAGACTATAAGCCTCTGTGTGTTGGACCCATGAAGAGATGCTCTGATCTGAAACATATGCATTCTTATCCCCCTGCTTTTCTATTGTTTTTTTTTTTTTCAGTGGGATTAGTTTTGCTCATTGGTTTATCTGAGAAATGATTGGTGCTTTTGCTTTTGTCTCCATTAATTGTCATCTGACTGACTGTGAATTCACTGGACACAATGTGGACAAGAACATTTACTTACTACAAAATACTATAAAAGGGCGAAAAAAGTCCAAAAGGAAATGTCATTGTGAGGAAATATAATCTGTTTGACATGTTTGACATAATGTTACAAATCGACAGTGGGAAAGTTAAATGTGCATCACTTTGGCAATGTAGTGTTGACCCTGAATGTCAACCATTGCAACAAATAATTCACCTTGACAGAAAATGGTATTACAAGTGTATTTGTCCATGTCATGATGGTTTAAAAAATTATGATTAATATTATTATTATTATTGAACAGAGCAATAAATGCATAATGTAAATAGCAGTTTATTACTTATTTACTACTACTTTTATTTAATGCTACTTATTTATTTGTACAGATGTGTAACAACACTTAGAAAGAGATGAAAGCAAACAGATAGACACCAGTGTTTCCTTGCCCTGGCATCTATGATTAGCTAATTGAATTGCTCCGCTGTGAGGTATAGTTACATGCATGAGGGTTTTTCTAAGGGTCAGAGGCAATGTATAAACCTGATTAGAAGAAAGCAAGAGACAAGTTTGCCCCAGCTTCAGGCTGTCTCTAGTCACAATCTCTGTGTGACAACCTAAATTGGAGCATGAAATCAACACGCTCACCTCTGACCCTTCTTGTCCAACATGCCCTCTTGACCCAAGTCCTGAGGTAAACTAGGGTTACTCACCAAATGTCTGCAAGTCTGCAAGGTCACAGCAGGGTCACTGTACCTGTAGAGGGTCGTTGAAAAGAGTGCAGGCTTCTTTGTAAAAGCCTGACAACATTTGGTTTTTATTATGCCGGCTCTCATTCTCAATCCAGTGTGTCAGGGCAGTGCAGTCATGGAGGGCAAAAAGAGGAAAAACACTGCTATCTGTTTTAATGTTTTGAGCCCCTAGATTAACTGTCAACTGGATTCAAACCTGCCACCAGCTGTGCTCAATAAATTCTGCCAATTTGGTTTACAATAAACCAGCTTATTCTGTTGAATATGCTTAAGTAAGATCTGTGTTTCTTTGGGTCGGCCAATAAAATTCTATCTCAGCAGGATTTATCAGTAAACATGCAGTGCTGTCAAACAACAACACTCCCTTTGGGTCCGGTTGTGCCACATAATTATGTTGTCCCTACAATGTTTACAACTCACTTTGGAGTTCTGCTTTAATCTGTCCGAGCACAACCGATCCCTATTCACAGCGCCTATCAACAGGAACGTTATTGTCAGCAAGCAGATTCACTGTGATTTGGTTTATCCAAAAAACAAAGAAGAGTCACAGTAATGATGTAAATAAAATGCTTTTACAGACAGAAATGCTGACCTTCATGAAGTGCCTCTCAGCTCCAGTGCTTCAGAAGCAGCACAGAACAACAGAAAGCTATGAGACAGCTCTGTGTTTAAAAGTAAAAATCAACACATTAGATACTGTACAACATCCGTTAGAAATGTAATAGCCTCCAAAGATGGTGGGGATGCACAGAGAAGCGTTTGCCGAAGGATTCATCATCACTTTGGAAGCTTTTTGTGAACATGCTGACTTTGATTGCGTTTTGAGTATCCTGGGATCAGTGGTCTTTCCTGTTGTCCAAAGAATAACATCAATTTACTTTCAATTGCTCTAGGCTGATTTTGGAACCTCAGGCAATATTTTGTCAAGGGTTTAGCAAATGTTATCACAAACACAGCACACTGGGAGTTTATAAGACCTCCACTATCCACAGAATATCCTTGAACTCTATGTTACCTGTGGTTGGTAAGCTACAATTGTCTGACACTGAGATAGGTCATATGACACATGTTGCTGCCCTGCATTACGTTACTATTACTCAGGATTAGAGAGAGAGATTTCTTTATTTTTGGTAACTCTTTATTTTGACTAAAAATGGTACATAAAGATTCCTTGCAGATTTCTTTTGAAATTTGGAATAGCGCAGACCTGAATCCAAAAACTTGAGGGCAAATATGTTATTGTCGGTTAACAAAATGACATGGGCTTATCTACCCTGTCCCCCGTAACTCTTTCAGCGGACAAGCAGTGTAAAAGCTCAGCAGCAGTTTCAAGGCTCCTGCCTCGACGACATGTACAGGCTTTCAGAGCAACTTCTCACTCTTATCATGGACAACACTGCATTCCACCTCAAGGCAGACGAAGTCTCATTTTTTCAAGTCTCCATCCCTGAGATTTACAATTGTGCCGACTATCTCTGTGATTTGTAGGTACGAGCCATTTAAAATCTGACATTGGCCTCTGCTCTTTCTGGTTCCACAGCAGGCTGAACTATGCTGCTTTATGATAGCGTGTCTTGACTATCATGTCAAAGATTTTGGCTTTGGGCCTTATTATCCTCATTACCATGGGAGACAGGATGTTTAGAACTAGTAGACTATAGAGGAAGACTAAGCTACAAAAGTGATTTGAGGATAACTTCTAATAGAAGGCCTGGCCAAGTACTGCTGGCCAGACCAACAGTTTTTAAGATATGGGCGTCATCGGTCATTCTGGGTGAACGCGGCTCTTCACTGTCACTGTCTGTCCAATGGCAGCACCCCAATTGGAATCACGTTTTAGTTTTGAATCAGCCGACAGAATGGTTGACAAATGAATATTCTGTCCTCACTGTGGAATACTGCCGGTTACGTGAACTCAATTGAACCCTCCATGGAGGTGAAATCTGTCCTTTTTTTAACTGCTGCATTTTTTGAAGGACTGTCTCACCATGTTCTTGGATCACAACGTGTTGATTTATGTTTCTGGAACGTTTATTTTGCTGATGAACTGAAGCGCAACATTATGCGTCTTTTGGTTTGTTTGGATGAGACAGGATCTGACGTGCAGTCTTTCCTCCTCTAGTTACCTTAACCATGACACACAGGTAGAAACTTTTTATTTTACAATGTTGCATAAGACTACGATATTTCTCAATTGCTGGAAGACATTTCTCAAAACAACTAAAACGGCAGCAACACGGTCAAAGTCCCAACTTGCAATGTCAAACAGGTGATTCAAAACTAACCTGTCTTCAGATAGCTCACAAGGCCGACCAATCAGAGCAATCACATTACACTCTCCATGAATACATACCTTATACTTTGAGCAGTGCAGGAGAATACACGTAGACCACTTGCACATGCATCATATACATAAAGAAAAAACACAGGCCCCAAAACAACACACACTCTTGATTTAACAACTGACATTGTTCTTTAGAAAACGAGTTTAGTATACCGACTATTCAGAAAGTGTTCTTGTTTAAAAGGTCTTCAAATGGAGAAAGGGTAACTCAATCACCAAAGCTGAACTTTCATCAACCCCTTGTAATGTGTAGGCTTGTGTCTGTGGTATTTGCACGTTCCCCAAACATCACAGATTGCAAGAAAGCACTTCCACACAATCCAATCTCTAGCACCGTCATCTCATCCAAGTATGTTCACCTTCATTTGCAAAAAGATCAAGATAGTGATTCCCCAAATGAAGAACTCAAGGCTTCTTCAATACAGCAGTACAAACCAGCACATACAAAGACCAAACAGAAAGATACAACAAACGTGTGTACTGTGTCTCTCTCCTCATACCACCAGAAGAGACCGCATCAGGAACTCCAATCAACATTAGAAATGAGGTTTGTATCAATAATTGGCTGACAGGGAAATATCTAAAGGTTCTCATTCAACCATCCATTCACTGTATCTTGTTGGGTTAAATCATGGGCATGTGATGTCAAAACTGCGGTTGTTTTCAGCTGGATACATCCCCATGGAAACTGATGATGCAGACATGCTCCAGTGCAATGTTTTTTTTTCCACTTTCCTTCCTAGGTTTGGCGGCATTAAATGGGTTATGAGCAAGTCACTGTCATTTGTCACTGCTATTCTCTCCTCAGTAAAGTATGCAGACTTCTCGACTTCTGATTAGGCACCTGCTGACAATACAACTCACACGTAAGAAACGAGATTGTGGAACAAGTTGATAATATTGTGATGTTGCCTACACATGATTGTTAGAATCCTTTTTGGGAACATTTGTGCCAGCAGATTGAACATGTACTGAGAGAGCAACATACTGTTATTTTTCTGTTCACCCTCTTTCAAGCCACTTGTGCAGCCAGCTGGCACCGTCCGCGTCTTTTAACATCAGTATTCAAGGAATGCTCGGTGAGGTCGATGCTGCAACCTGATTACAACCCATGGTTAAGGAGCATGAGGATTACAAGGAACTGACAGAATGGAATTCTTCCTGCATTAAATGAAATCCCCTCTCTGTCTTTTTGTCTATGCTTTCAGGGGCACGGCACCATACCAGGGTGCTCTAAGCAGGTTAGCTTAGGTGAACGTGTCATGGCTGAATGAAAAGGGTCGGTTGGCATATCCTTCAAAAAAACCACATTTGAAGTTGGTTAATCTCTTGTAGTAAAAGAAGTTCTGGTCAGCAAAGATAAGACAGACTACAGGAAACCATTTACATGTAACACCAGCAGAGGGTATTGTATACACCTGAGACATGCCTTTGTTACATGTTTATTTGAATATTAACACATAAAACATGTAGATCCTCTGAAAGTAAAAAAAGTTTTAGGCAAAACTCTGAGTCCAGCCAGAGCATTTCAATGTGGATGCATCAACAGAGTCAAGAACTCTGCCCAGTCATATGAGTTGTGTGTGTTTGTGCTCCAAACTGGCCTGCTCTGCCCCTAGATGCAGTGGAGTGCACAGAAATGACTGAACAGATGGGACCATGTGTAGCTGCTGCCATATTGTCTGATGCTTTACTTTAGATTACACATTTCCAAATCATTTTAAACTCACAATTAACCACAACTATCAATTACGACTACTAGACAGTGATTAAGTTCTTTGTTCGGCTTTAAGCATTTGGTTATGCTCTTTTAGCTCTTATTTAGCGTTCAACCTTTTCAACATTCTTACTTAATTCCCATTGTTTAAGTTATCAGTAGCACTTTCGAACTGTTTTTAAAGAAATTCCTCTTATTTAAACTGCAACCAAACAATATGGGAATGAGCCAAGGACGCTCAGGTAATGGTCAACTCAGACACAAGAAACAGAGACGGGAAATAAAACAAGCTGAGACATACATATGTAAACAGAAGAAAAATAATAACTGAAGGCCAGAACATAAGAGGACTCTGACTTAATGCATTGGCTGTTCTAGATGCAACAACAACTTAGTTGCTGTATGAAATGGAATGGAATCCTAGATTGCTCACCGTGACATAATCTACAAATACTTCATGATGCAAAAATAAGAAAATAAAAATATATATATGATGAATAAGCAAACAAAGGAATTTCTCAGACAGGGCCATTGTTACATTGCCATAGCGACTGCAGCTAACTGCTAAGAAGATTAAGTGAAAGTCCCAGAGCAGTAGTCACCTCCAGCTGTGGGGTGATATATGGCCCATTCCTGCATCTGCGTGAACCAGCAGGTCATACACTGTATTTGAGAATGTTCAACAGATTCACTTTTGCAGACATGTATGCATTTAATGACAGGGTTCAGGATTTACTAAAATACCTTTCATCGCAAACCTCCATTTTTAGTTTTGTTGTTTTGGAAACAAGTTAACTGTAAAGGCGATTATGGACATCTGAGATGACAGCTGATTGTGTTAAATAATCAAGTGAGTAGATGCAACACTGAAACAAATTATTATGTAGTACAATTATGTAGTCATAACAGCAAAGTACAGACTGCGGGACAACCTTACAACAAGTACAAATGACAGACTTATTGTCAAATATTTTAAAGCATGTATTTGTTCTCTTTCTCCAGCTGTCACACTTTGCCTTGATTACCCTCAAGACACACACACACACACACACACACACACACACACCATGTAGTTTAAACATTTGAATGAAACTGGGAGTGAACAGCTCAGAAGACCTTTGCCTGTTTGAAACAAGTGCTCACATGCTAAAAAGGCCAAATTTTAATACTGAAGAAAAATATATTTCATGTGAATTGTATAAAGCTTGTATAAAGGTCGGGAAATTATAATTATCGACAGCTGAATCATCACAATGAATATAGTCACATGCTGTTCTAAATACAGAAATCTGACTTATTCATGTGAGCAAAAATATTAGTTGCCATGTGACTTAAACTAATGACTTGTAGTCTATAAGGAACTGAAACTGGACTCTTGACAAAATAGGTTTCCTTCCTCTAAAAGATTCACTTCTCCCAAAGAGTTTGGCGTTGGCATTGTTGACTGAGAAGGTAGCAACTCCTCTTCACACACCAGTTTTTTATTCTAATAGAACTTTGAAAGTCTATATTGGAGTACCAAGAGGATATTCCATCCAAAACATGGCATGCTTTACTTTCACACTTGGATTTCTCATCCTGTCGGTTTTCATCAAACTATCAGCAGCAAACAAGGACACATGTGACATCTACGCAGCGATTGGGGAGAGTCTGACTCTGCCGTTTGTTTGTGACAGACTGACAAACAAACATGTGGTGAGATGGACTCATAATCGAACAATCGTCTTCTACAGAGAGAAAGGAAAAGTGTCCACTGGGAGACCAGAGGACATTTCTGTGACCGGATCTCTTTTGCTGGAAAGCCTGAAATTCTCAAGTTCGGGGATTTACCAAGCAACTGTACTTGATTCAAATGGTACACTGACTAAATCATGGACAGGCCGCCTTTGTATGATGGAAAAGGTATCAAAACCTAAACTTGTGATTTTAAGTGATGTATGTGATGCGAAGTCTCGCACTCTTAATCTGAAATGCTTTGTTGCCAAACCTCAGGGATTGACGTTCTCCTGGACCCTGGATGAAAAGACATTGACGAGTGAAACAGAACAAACTCTGAGCATATTACTGGCACAGCTGAGTGGGGAGAGACGTTTTACTTGTAGTGTGGCAAACAAGGTCAGCAGGGAGAGGAGTGACAATGTTCATTCAACCTGTACTATCCGGTCACCATCTCAGCCAACGTTGCATTGTTTCACATCTAAAACTATTGTAGCCACTCTGGCAGGAGGAGGAGGTCTGATTCTGCTTTTGGGTCTTATCATCGGCATGTTATGCTGCTGCCGCAGACATAATAAAGGCAAAATGAGACTCAAGGAGGAAGGAGCACTCAGGATGCTTTCGCTTGGAAAGCATGAACCTGAGCCCACAAGCCCAGACTACGAGACCATGCACCCAAACGATGATTGTCCACCCCCAAGCCCCAACACTCTGGCCAGAGTTTGTTACCAGAATGTGTCTCAGCCTGACGTTCAGATTGAAAGCCCGCCTTCACAGCTATCCACAGCAGCTGACGCACAACCATCTTTACCAGTGCCAAAGCCGAGGACAAAGGGTCCACATACACAAAATATCTGAATCATCTGAAGCATCTGTGAGGTCCACCTGCTTATTAACTCGTATCATCATCTTCTTTTTCTCAACCGAACAAAATTATGCCAAAATTCAAATTAAACTTCTAGATGCAGAACATTGACAATGGAGGGTCTGGTATTAGCGAGCAGAGAGCGAAGAAGGGGGAACATGAGAGAGTAACATCATTATTATTATTATTATTTTTATTATTATTATTGTGGTTAAGTTGTCTGATCCACACAGTCTTACTGATGTATCCGTCTGTTTGTATGTTGTGGTCACTCTGACTTTGATGTACGTATCAGCAGCAGAACAAGAATCTTTTGGCTTTTTTGACCCATTTTGGAAAGGATCTGCTCTCTGCAGCTTTATGTCTTGTTATATGACAAATGACTAATTAATTAATCAATTAATAATTAACATTTACTTGATTGTAAATATAATGTCCGTGTTGAGCGAATTAAATTTGTCACAAATGATCTTCTCATATTTCAATGAAAACTTATAATGAGCCGTTTATTGGTGTCACACACGGGCCGTTGTTTCAACTTCTTACATGTCAGCATTCTTGCACAAAATTTGCTTGCTTGCAAGAAGTTATTAAAAGGGAAAAAAATCAATAGAGAAATGGATTAGCTTAGGCAAATATCTATTATCTCCAATGTGTAAATTGTAATCCACACATGAAAGTGTTTGCTGTCTCGCCTAATGCTGTGTGACAGCCACACAATGGAATCCCCCTGAGCGTCATCGCCTAAAACTTACAAGCCAATGTCATCTTTTGTCAGGCCCTGCTCCACTCCTGCTCTCTTTACATGGCTGAAATTTCAGCCCAGCCGGCAGGGATTTGGCAGCAAAGCTGGTATCTGCTCCAGGAACAATGCAATTTGTCTTTCTTGAGAAACGCAGGAACTTGGCTGGCAACACGCCACATCACTTCCCCTGACTGGCTAATAATGTGCAACAGCCAGTCAGTATATAGACATACTGTATTCTTGCATACCATGCACACACAGGGGACAATATTTCAACAATTTAATGAAACACATCTCATATGCATTTGCCAGATCTCCCATGAATTGTGTTTAATCAGAGGCTCTAGGAGTCTAGAGGATATACTCTTTCACGACATTACGTGTGTGTGTGTGTGTGTGTGTGTGTGTGTGTGTGTGTGTGTGTGTGTGTGTGTGTGTCTCCAGGAAAAGGGTCAATTACCCATGGAAAGTATTTATAGTTGTGTTAGATCATTCTTATTACAGTTCTCTCATTGTCACTTGCTGCCAAGTCGTGGAAAGGAAATCAGAAAATCAGAGGTCAGACATTGTGGTTTCCTGATGATGATCATGAACTATTAGCACTCTTAAGGCAGACGAAATAGGGGCGGCTGTGGCCCCGTGTTTTGTCATCCAGAAATCAGAAGGTTCTCTGTTTGAATCCCAGCTCCCTGGAGCCTAAGTCTAAGTGTTTTTGAGCAAAACACTGAACTCCTCAACTGACGCTTTGGCATGAGTGCATGGCAAGAAGCAGGATTGGGACCACAAGGTTGCCAGACGGATCCCCCATGACTGGCATGAGAAGGAGCAGCAATTCCCTCCTGAGTGTTGACATAATTGAGGTGCCCCTGAGCAAGGCACACATCCCCAACTGCACAGGAGGCAGCCCACTGCTCCGGTGTTTGTGTGCTGTGTTAATTCCATGATAACATGCATGGTTACTATGGGCAATGCCCCAATTTCCTGAAAGGGTCTAATAAAGACTTCTTCTTCGTCGTCGTCTTCATCCCTTCATCCCATTTTCCTGCTAGTGCCAAGTGATGAGCTCCTCAGAGTGACAAAAGTAGTCATGACTCCTTCGTCCTCCTGAGGAACAGGGGACGTTGGACTGGCTGCAGCTTTCTCAGGCGACATGTATCCCTTTCGAATTGTAATAATAATTATTCAGAGTGGGAGGAGTGTGAAGGAGAGGTAAATTGAGGTTGTGGTTCTGCGGTGCATATCATACATAAATTGTCAAATACACTCAAATATCAAAGTATCTGTCAACACACCCGTCTTATTTTTTTTCTTTTCCATCTGTTCACCTAACACTTTCTTTTTAATACATAACACATGCAATTTGTGGATTGGACCTACGCAGTCTGCGGCTGTCTGCAAATTAATCTCATACAGTTTGCTGAGGATCCAGGCTGCACGGCATTTTTAATGAAGCCAGAGAACTTTCCAGACCTCAGCAAAATTTAGCACCTCACAAACTACAGATGTCTGGTCCAAAAGCAATGGGTTCTCCACATTTACAATAGCCAGCTAATCTGATATCTGTTATAACCTGCAGTACAAAACATGACATTGCTGCGCGTTTTTCTTCGTCATGGATATATATTATAAACATATGGATGTTGCCATATTTCGGTTTCACCAGTAAAGCCATTCCTCACATTGTATCTTGCACACTTGCCAAATTTCTCATCACATCTCCATGGCATGTCGAGGTGAAGTACATCATAATTTAAACACACGTATATTTTTTATATACATATGTATATGTGTATAGATGAAATGTATTCATATTTCTTCATGGCTGACTCACTGTTGCACATTTTAACAAGAATTAGTCCAAACAAATCCACTGGCAGCAAAAAGGCAGTGTCTCATCATCACCATCTAAATTCAAGGAACAGTCCGAGGTCATACAGAAAGAAAAAATCAGACTCAACCATATCAGAACTTTCTATACAAAATATCATAAATATTCACATAATTTCATTTGAATGCTTCAGCAGCTTCTCTGAGCCAAAGAAGGCTGGCGTATGAAAAGAGAAAAGTCTGGGAAAACAACAGGCCTTTGTCAGACTCAGACCGAGACAGAATATCTGCTGTAGCCAGTGAAGGAATGTGGCAGCGCCAGTGTCGGCAGACCCGATACAAAACGTAACAGCACATATTTCAGAACTATTTCAAAGATGCAAATAAGTGTGTATTATATTTCTCTGGTTGGTATAGTGTTGAGAAAAGTAATATACATTTCACCTCATTAGCAAATACGCACTGATGGTGCAATGAAAGTATTTAAAGTATCAAGTTCAGTTCATTACTTTGAACTAGTGTCCAAAGTTGAGAAATATAAAAATTGTTATATATCTGTAATGTTCGACTTAAGGCCCATAAACAAATAGTTATGTTCGAGAAAAAAAGAAACACACATACACACCATGCAGCAGCACTGAGCATTTCAAATTGATATGAAGAGGTTTAAACTACAGGTGTACATCAGTTGAACGTCCTACTGCAACGCTCTACTGCAGTTTCAACAGACACAGATACAACACTGTTATGTTCTTCATTTCACTTATTCACCTGATGTATCTGCTCATTTTGTCATCTTTCTTCCTCTCTGACTGACCAACATGCAATATTGCTGTTAAAAACTAGTAGTAGTAAAAACGATTATTTTAATTGAAGGATATAGAGGCAAAAAATAAAATAAAATAACTAAAGGCTGCAACACATACTGTGAGCTCTAAAAGACGACACTGATGCTCGCTAATGATTTTATATTAAATGTGAACTATGTAAAAATTGGCAGAATACTGACATCTAGTGGGGTCGCATTGGAATTGCAAAACACACAAAAAAAATACAGCAGCCTGATTGCCAACTGTGTGAAGCGATCAGTCTGCACCATCCATGTCAAATGATGAATCTTCAGGATAACTTCGAATTTCAACTAATCAATACATTTTGAAACAGTATTTATCATTAGCTCTGCTATCCATTATCAGTTAGATCCATATCTATAACTTCCTGCTACCATTCAGTCTTTTCATCCTGCCTGCTGAGGATCCTCTCTGATTTAACAAACATCCGACAGAACTTCACAGTATGTTCATGGTCGTCTATGAGACCTGTGTGAATACAAATAGCTAGAATGTATAAACCCTCACCACAGTGTTCAAAGTGAACCGTCAATACTGGACAGGACAGGAGGACGGAGCCACCTCCGTTTACTGGGTGTGGAGGTGGATGTTCACCACCAGTAATGTCATATCGAGGGTCAACGTCATAGAATGAAAACAAGTACCGTTGTTGAAGAGGGATTTGTCCAACAAGTAACGTTAGCTAAGTTAGCTAGCGAGTTAGCTTCTTACCGCTCGAGGAGAAAAGTCGTCATTTCCGTGTGTGTTTTGATACCAAGGAAATCCTTTCTCTGAGTCCATCTAGCATCTGCTTCTCCAACACTGACTCTGGTTTTTGTTCTTCTCCGGTCATTCTACCTCTGTGATTCCTAACTCCGGGGCTGTGAAGCTGCTGCTGCAGGACTTTCTGACTCCTTCTTCCGAGCACAGAGACCGTATCTGTCAGCTGACAATGCACCAATCACTGTCGGCTTGTACGTGTAAACATAAACACACTGTCGGGACCGTAAAACATGTATAAAACTATTCATTCACACGACATATATTTTTTTTTCAGGAAAAGCTACACTTTCATTCTGTGCCCCTCTAAACGCA
>CAAKHB010004604.1:8500-59174 GCA_901007665.1 Aeoliscus strigatus
AAAAAATATAGACAAAAAGAATATACTGTAAAAAAAAAAAACCATATATATATATATATATATACACACACACACACACACACACACACACACACACACACACACACACATACACACACAAACACTGTATATATAAAATAAATATGGATCCAATACAACGGTAAAAGGATATCTTGTAAGAAAGTCCACTTAAAATTAACACTTTTAATATAAAGTTTTTTAACACCCAGCCTCAGAAAACACAGGCACAGTGTGTGTTCAGATGGTTTTGGTCACATGTGAAGTCATTCTCTTAGGGGCTTCATGTGGATTTTACAACTCATGAGCATGATAATTGTTTCTGCTTTGACAGATAGTGGTGACATGCTACAGTGGCACAGCACGACACAATTAATGCATAATTATATAAATTAACTGGGGTAAAAGCATGGGATGAAATTAGTTTTGCTTCAGGGTGCTAGAAACCTAACTGCCCATTCTTGATGGAATCACAGGAATACGCTATGATGTGAGGTTGCAGTTGCTGTAGATGAAAAAGATGTGACAAAGGGTGGAATTAGGCACCAAATGTGGAGCCTCAATTTTTCCAGCTCTTATAAAATAAAACTATCTTAATCAATCTCAGGGGTCTGAACAGGAGACAGAGTGCACCCTAGTGGAACTGCTGAGAAGTGGCAGTCATTCAAAAAACAACCATTCACATCCACAATCCCATTACAATTAATACAATTCCATATTATTTCATCAACTGGGCCTTTAAGGACATTGTAAAAGAGGAACGAAGATTCGTTTGCTGAAAAAAAATGTTTCTTTCAGTGAGTGAATAAGGTGCAAAGGTGATAAAGTGATACATGAATGATGTATCACAGCAGGTTTAGAATGGAGCAAGCACCATACAGAAAAACAACTTAATTGTCTTTCCTGTGAAGCCTGATTCAGAGAAAAACAACACTGAGCCTTGAGGCAATTCACAAGGTTCATTTCAAGTGCATTGAAAAAAAATCTGGTGTGATCAGAGGCTGATGTGGAAGTAGTGATTCTTTTATGCCCCCTGCTGTCTAAAAATAAAATAAAGGAAACAAAATCAAATTGAGCATTTTCAAGTCATCATTCATGCTTCTTTTCGACATCCCCTCTACAACAGAATCTTGCTGCTGGTCAGAGGCAAACACTACAAGTCCCTACAAGGAACAGAAAAAGTGCACACTGACTCACCGTGCTGTGAAACACCACACTGTGGCCATTGCCAACACTCTCAATATGGGTCGCCAGATTCAGACAGATAGCCCTGTGGCGAATAGCATCCATGGTTTGGGCATCAAAGAAGTCATGGGGTCTCGCTGAAACAAAGAGGGGTCAGGGAGTCAAACAACCTTCATGTAAATAAAGCAATATAAAGTAATACGATTTTTATTGTAATTGTGATATAACTATGGCCAGTAACATCTAACATAAGTTCAACGGAAACATCTGAAGAGACATATTTACCTTTTATGAACTACCTAGAATTACCTGAAGATATAAATACTATAACCAAATACAGCAATAAAGACTTGGTGGGAAACAAAGAAAATCACAGTTCATGTTTCTTCGTTAATGTGCATGTGTCCTTCTGTCTCGACAAAGTAGAATTCAGTTTCAGAATCAGCGCTGATGATGAAATCACAGTGCGACAATCGGAAACAGGGTTCATCTGGTTGCCTGTTAGGTACGTACGTAGGGAGCACCTGCGTTTGTTCTTGAGTTTCTTCCTCTTGTTGAGACCAGCCTTGGAGGGTGATTCCTCTTTGAGTTTAGCCTGGCTTGACATTTTAGACGAGTTCTGCTGGCTAAAGTGGCTGGGTACATGGCGCGCCAGCCCTCCCTGGGAGGCAAAGCTGGCATTGCAGCCACCAACTACACACTGCAACAGAGAAAAAAAAAAGTGTTTGGATTTGGATTGTTACTGATGGGACAAGACCACTCTATACTTCTTAGTAGTGGAGTAACCACTGGGGAAATGATACTATTATAATATGATGTCATATTTAATCAAATCATACATTTATACAGCCACCAGCACAGAGTAATATCAGATATTTGATCAACAATAAGCGAACCTTGAAGGGCTTATCTCCACTGTGGGTCAACATGTGTCTCTGGAGCCAACTCTGACTGGTGGAGGGAGTGTTGTACACCTTACAACCCTTCCACAGACACACAAACACCTGAGGGAGACAGACAGGTAGCAGACTGAAGACATTAGGTGTCCAATAGGGAGTCACAGATGAAATGAAAATGATGACAATCACTTCATTGCAATGACGGAAAGGCCACAACATTTTCAAATGGTGTCATGTTTTATCGTCCACTGGTCATCAGTGTGTGAGAGTGTTATTAGCCTGTTAGCAGCGTCTGCCAGCAAGTGTGCATGGGTGAACAGGGCAACACAGTCAAGGTAAAAAAGTGCCACAAAACGTAGACATTTAACAAGGAGTAAGTTGAGTTCTACTGACCCCTCCTCTCTGACCATCCACATGAATGCCCCGGATATGTTCAGCTAGATCAGGACTGGAGTTGAAGAACTGTGGACAGAGGTCCCAGCAACAAGTGTAAGCCACTGTCTTTGCCCCAGAAGAGCCAGCGCTGCTTTGTCCGTTCATCATGGCAGGGGTGGAGCGCCCGCTGGACACTGTGCTCTCCATCTCCATCAGGGTGCTGCTGATACTACATCAACGGAGAGGGCATGGTGGAAAGGTAAGAATCAAACTCTGCAGTTATGAAACACAAACCATACACACAAAATCTATCTGCAGAGCTTTGTGATAAATGTGAACAACCACTGACTTCAATACACTTGGCCACAGCTGACTTTGCATGATCTCTACAGTTAGTTCGCTCCACCTTTGTTTAGCTCTCAACATCACAATTACTTTTAATCAAAAAATCTGTCCATGCTTAACAAATGTATTTTCACCTCTGTTTCATGTAGATGTGAACGCGTATTTACTCGGTTACATTAAAGTGGTTTATATCACGCAGGTAGTGCAGTGGACAAGTGGACTGTAGATCGGCGGAGTGATATGACGGTCTACTGTGAGGTTGGGACTTTTAACTCGTTGACAGATGCGCTACACTTGATAGGATTTGATTCCGTTGAAATAATGAAAAGTCGACTTAAGTACATTTTTGCTAGATGGACAACAACAGCAAATCGATACATTCATATTGGGACACTCTGGCTGAACTTGCACTTCAGGTGAACTTGCACTGCTCAGCCACTGAGGGAACTTTAACGATGGGACAAGTATGGCTGCTGTCACAAGCTGTTAGTAACCGGCAACAACAAACACGTCATTTTCACAGCTAACCTGTCCTCAGAGTCCATCCGGCTCAGGTGTTCACCGTCTGAGGAGGAAATCTCCACACTCGACCGCCTCTTGTCGCCCAGCTCCCCGTCCCCGCTGCTGTTTTTCTCGCTGTCTTCACCGGCCGCTTTGCTCTTCTCGAACACAGCCGAACACCGGCTCTCCTCTCCTGGCTCTTGTTTAGCTCCTTTCATGATGTTTCCGTCAGACTCATTGTTTACTTCCTCTGTGCTGTGCTGTGACTCGGACGTAGGCTCTTTCGAAGGAGCTGCTGCCTCTTGGTCCCCCGTAACACCGACGTCTGTCGCCGCCTCTCTCGCGGCCTCGCCTGCCTCTACAGCGGGCTCCTCTTCTACGGCCTCCGCCTCCACACCAACAATTTTCGGCTGTACGCTGCCGTCTGGCCCCCCTGGTTCCATTTCGGTGGCACCTTTCGCCTGCTTCGCATCGTCAATCCTGGGTGTGTTCTGGAGCGTCGCGTCGCTCTCAACAGCCAGCGAAGGTGTTTTTTCTATCGCTGCAGCAGCCATACCGCGGAGTGGTTTGGTGTCAAACTGAGCCGTGGCACTCCAGGGCTCGTGGAAGTAGGGCGGCGGCAAACCTCACGTTCTGGTCTGTGATTGGACGGAGGCGGCACGTGGCGGAGGACACGTCGGTATTTAAATACCCCACGTGTTTCTGTCACAATCACAATCTGACTGCTACGGGAGCGCATCGCATTCACTGGATAAAAAGAAAAACATTGTTTTTGGTGATTACGAGAAAACGTGCCTATTGTTTGTATCCGCTGAATGCAATGCGCTTCCGTACGCTTCAAACATAGAAGAAAAAACAGAATAATAATACAAAATAATTCAAACACACTCTTGGAGGGTTAAAACACTGTACACAATGATGAAATAAAGGAGTATTTATAGTATTATATACAATGCAGTAAAGTGAAATTGGGTGAGTGCAGAGTTTACTACACTGTCCGAAATGGGTTTCTATCTACACTCTTTATCAAACATTACAAGCTAGTAATAGCTATCTGATTGTGTAAAACCAAATTAGCATTCATCTCTCTTAAACAATGTGTTGAACAGATAAAGGATTGAACAGAGGGAGATCTGTCCTATGAAAAAACTATGATTTATTAGACATGTCTTTGCCCATCAACTTTTTTGTATATGTGATCTAACATGCGTTCTTAACAGACTTCACATATATCGGGATAAAAAAAACGTTTTTTCCCAATACGATTCCCTTTTCAAATGTGAAATTAACACATACAACAAAAAACAGTTTTCAAGCTTATTGTATTCCCTGTTTCAGCTATCGGTGACCAGAAGAGGGAGCCACAACTCTACATTTAACTGTCAGACTGCAAAATTGACTTGTGGAGACATTCAACATTGTTTCTGATGACTGGGTTTCTATTATGAATGCATTATTCAACAATTAAAGTGGTCATATTTGCTAGGTTTAAATGTATCGGGTTGTCGTCAATCAATCAGTCATCATTGCTGTAATAATCACCTGCAGCTCCAGTCGACGAATAAAGTTTAGTGTGTGGCTTCTTGGCAAATCCTATCCTGTAATTTATCTTATATGACAAAAAAATGATGGTGTATGACAAATGCACAATTAATTCAGTATGGAAACTGATTTTTCTTCTCACCATTTTTACTCCGACATATCTTCCCTTTTTTTGTAATATGACCAGTCTTAAGAGAATTTACGTCTTAAAAAGCATAGCTAACGACGAAAAAGCTTTTCCCAGACATGATGAAAATCAACATAAAAGTTTGTCTCATCAAAGCTTCAGCCACTGATGACCACAAGAGGGAGCCATAACTCTACATCTCATGACCCCAGATTGACCTCCCAACTACAGACAGACAGAAAAATTAAACCTTGATTATTTCCGATAACTGAGTTTCCACTGTGAATCCATTATTCAAGAAGAAGAAGAAGAAGAAGAATTAAAGTGATCCACATATTTGCGAGGTTTCAATGCATTAATATTGGGTCGTGAGTGTGTGGCTTCTCAACAAAAGCTGCCAGTAAAAAAACACTCACACACAACCACCCGTTAAGAACAGAAACATTTATCTTACATGATATAAAACAGATGGTATATGAACATTTGGAAATCAAATCTAGAATGTAGCAACGTGTCGAGTACATCCTCCCATCCTGCTGTACGCAGTTACATTATATACACAGTAGACCTCTGGTAAATACACTTTGTACACAGACAAAAAACAATCCTGCCACCACAATCTTATCCTTTATTATTGCTTTTTTTTTAAATGTGTGAAACCTCTATTCATGTATATTTTTTGTTCAGGATTTCAAAACAACCAAACTTTGTTTCCCTTCTCTCAGTTTTAAATATATCTCTCAGCAAAAAAAAAGGAAACAAAATAAAAAGACAATATAGAGTGGAAACTTTCACACAATTGTCAACAATCCAACACTAACTGCAGAAGAGCCTGTCTTAAATAATTACATCCTACAAAACAGGTCAAAGTAAACTTCTTTGCCTGCAATGGTTTCTCCTCTCCCCTCTCTTATATACTTTCTCTTTGTAGCTGGTTAGTAAAAGGCCCAAACAAATGAAGGTATTATAAAAGAATTAAAATCAGAAAAAATGATGGGAGAAGTTCTTGCCCACAATATATAGTCAGTCTGTAGACTCCCAACGCTCAAATATACAGAATATACACTAACATAGGCCCTTAATCAAACAAAAACCTGATAAAACCATATAAATAATTAAAAATCAACACACAATCCTTCTGAAAATGGAAACGGAACAGAAATGAAGAGAGCAAAGGAGACTGCTGTGACCCAAGAGGGACAATGTTGAGAAAGAAATGCTATTGGTGACGTCACAGTGAGTGAACAGATGTCAGACGCTGAAAACCCACGAGCACAGAGCAGCAGCGTCACTTCCTGTCGACCTCATCCTTGTGCTGGCGTCGTGAGGAGAGTCTTCAGGTGCAGTTCCATGCCTCTGCTCTTATTTCCTTCATGTGTAGGTTTTTACAGAGGCCAGAGCTTGCGCTGCAAAGACAGGATGCATTTAGAACGAGAGCTGAGAGTCCTTTAATCCCACAATTATGTTGAGTCTTTAAAAAACAACTGCAGCTTGTCACCAGAACTTTTTTCCCGACAATCTCTTGAGTAGTTCCTTTATTTTTGCGACAAACAATAAGAACATGTGAGAACTGTGAGTATGGACATAAAACAGGCAGATGAAGAGCCTTACTGGTGCTACTAGACACACATGAAGTGAGACCCGTCAGTGAGCTGAGGGGGGGTGTTAGGAGGCGGTGGGAGGGGTGAGGAGGGTGACAGGCTTTTCACTGCAACAAAACAGAGCAGCATGGTGAACACATGAAGGCAGGCACAGAACCACAGGACATGAAACAGCAACGGAATGTGACGGAACAACACAAACAGAATCCGGCGGGGCAAAATACTTTTTCAAAAGCTCAATTAAACCACAGTTTCACAATATTTCACGTTAGTCTTAAAAAAGATGCCCATATGTCCGCTGAAAAGTTATTTTAAGGTTCCCTTCTTCATGTCTGTAAGTAATACTATACTTTCAACATCTCAAACTTTATCTTACAACATGCAGTATGTAATTTCTGCCACTAGGCGGTCTCTCCATTAAAGTAAGTATTATGTAAACTTACTATCAATAGAGATAAATTCTTTAACACTAATAATGTTTTAACACCCTTCAAAATGACCTATGACCCATTCAATAAAGATGTGGAGGACCAGAGGGATGACGGCAGCTGTCTTCATTTTGGATCAGGCAGAAATCAGGTTCAAGGAGGAAGAAGCAGAATCAAGTTGACATAAATTCCATTCCATCACATTTCCTACATATAGTGACTGATTTCTGCGTGTTAGTGAACAGTCTGAAGATGACTAATGATAACAGAGAGTAAAGGCTTTTTCAGAGGACATGTGGGCATGTGAGACACGCGGAAACTTTCCGTAAGTGGAGAGACAACGACAATAACACTGTATCAGACAGTGAAAAATGACAATGGAAGCAGCTGCAGATTAATAAATTATAACATCATGTTTCAAAACCTTACGAAACAATCTTTTGTTACATAAAATGCATCTCGGTCTCCATTCTCAAGAGATTCACCTGCTACCAGCTTGCTGCGTTTGGAGGCTTCTGCGGCCAGCTCGTAGGAGATATTAATCATCTTCTCCTTCTCCTGGACCGTCACCTCCTCCTCCGTTTCCTCTGGGCTCACAACCATATTAGGCAGTGCATTCTGCATGCTAGTGCGACAAACACAAAATATTCTATGATTACATACTAAACAACATATATGAACAAATGAAAACACATTAGTGTCATAACAAACACAAGCTTCATCTTTTCATTCAATTCAGAGTCTGGAATTTTGATTGAAATGTCACATTTGCTGGAGATGAGACATCTGCATGGAACAAGCAGGCAGGCGGTGTCGCCCTTTTACCACGTCAATTGCGATGACCTGCTATGACCTTTGGTGATGACATGGACGGGCAAATGTCAAAGTTCACAGAGGGACCTGTATATACAGTGACTCAGACTAAAATGATGCTGCTACTTTACTGAAAAATGCACATACATGGACCAGCTGAGGGCATTTGTTTCACATATGGTGAGGCAGTATGGTCAAGGGAATCACCTGTTTTTGGCTATGAGAGCTTTTATGCGGTCCACTTTCCTCTGCTTGTCAGCCTCCTGCTCTGGACTCAGCACCTCTTCTGGGTCGGACTCCATGTAACGCTCTGGAATCAGCACTTTGTCTGGCACAGAGAGCTGCAGAAATACAGAAATATCAGCGAAGAGAATCAATATGTGTATAATACACATATAAGACAAATGCATTGAGCAGCTGTTCAGAAATGAAAAGTACAGGAAAAAAGATTGTAAATGTCTTCAGTGTGGTAGCAGAGGGAAATAAATTAACATATGAGAAAACATTGATTATCATCTGACAAGAGATCTATTGTTTGTACAGACGAGGTGGAATCAAACTGTGAAAAGGTAATTGGTGTAATCAAACTGCGGGACAAAGCCTCCAAAGTCAACTCATGTCAACTCACTCAACTTTATGAGGGTTCATAAAACCAGTTAAAGTCACTCTTTTGTCAGTCACTTGCTACGGCAAATGGATAATCATCGACTATGCAACAGCACCGTAAATTCGGGCCTGTATTCATGAGTTATGATGTGAAACATCCTCACAGCGATGGTTCTTGGTAGCTCATGATAGTACGCAAGAATAATTCCAATTTTCCACAAGCCACATTGTGTGTTCAACACTAAGGATAATTACTAAGGTGTTATGTGTGTCAAAATGTAAACTACTACACTACAGTATCTGATGTGGTCTGTCATCCAGTTCAAAGTATTAGTTCAGTCTGTCCGATTAGTAATTCAGACGTATGCCGTGTCTTACTTCTCGGTCCACATTAAAACTGTCTGACTGGGAGGCTTCTTTGAGACGGGCGATCTCCTCAGCAGGCGTCTCCTGTTCCCTCACCACCTCCTGTTGCCGGAGTGAGGCCTCCAGCTCCTGGATGTCAGTGCTCATCACCTCGTCTCTGCGCCTCATGTGGGACTAGAAAAGATTCAGAACAAGCAGTGATATTATTTCAAATGATACATTTCAGGCAATTGTGAATTAAAGTACAGATATAATGTCCATTACCTGCATGCTGCGGAAGTGGTTATCTTTAGTGAACGAGTGACTGCGAGACAGTGTGCTCTCCTCGCTGCTACCGCGGATGCTGAGGCCCTTTTTCTTCTCCCTGAGGGTACCCTGCTGGTGGCGGCGAATCCTTTCCAGCTGCTCCTCTACGCTCATCCTGGGTCGGCCGCTCTCCACAGCACACAGCTGCTGCTCGACAGCGCTGCGGGGACGCTCCTGTTTGCCAGAGAGGACAACCAGAGGCACACACACACACAAACGCAGAGCAATGTACACACATCAACATTTAATGACACAGCAGCACCACTGTCAGATAGTTCATAACAGACGGCGACAGATAGGAATGTTATCATGGTAAAACATTTTAAGTTCAGCTCTAAAGCTTCCTCAGAGTGGGGTCATTTTGCTGTGATTATTTGATGATTCGGCTTAATGAAGCAAGCTAATTGCATTTATTTTCTGCCCATGCATGAAAAAATAACCACAATCATTTTGTTAATTCCTTGTAAATGTTGACTTGTAGAACCAAAACAACAGAAACACAGGCAAATAGGGAAAGAACCTGACTGGCTTCTGTGCACTGACATGCTCCTGTTGGCACACATGGCTGCACTCCAACAGACTGGGAGCCATTTAATGCCTGAACACAAGAGGCTGAGAATTTGTGCGGTGAACTGTGAAGCTGTTCACGCTCAGGTTTGTGCCATGCTTGAAGGGCTTGCGAATGTGGATGTCGTCCAGTGCTCGAGGACGCTGCCTCTACTATGCAGATTGTTCAAGAGGCTAGTACCCAAAGGCCCAAGT
This sequence comes from Aeoliscus strigatus, assembly GCA_901007665.1. Lineage (NCBI taxonomy): Eukaryota > Metazoa > Chordata > Actinopteri > Syngnathiformes > Centriscidae > Aeoliscus > Aeoliscus strigatus. Next base: position 18,375 of record CAAKHB010004604.1, read on the forward strand.
TGAACTCTGCAGGAATATGACACAGTCTCTTACCCCCACAGGCTATATGTAGTAAAGTAGACCAAAGCCTCACAGGCTGGGTGAATAAACCACGTATTACACATATTAATGCTAAAATTGATATTTTAGCTTCTTCAAACACAAATCCATAAAAAACCCTTGAAAACAGCACACACCCTGCCATGTGGTGCACTAATGACATGCATAGTGTTTGTTTAAGTTGATAGTGAGGAAGAGCTGGAAAGTGTATAAACCAAACTTGGCATTTATTGCAGCCTCTTTTTGAGAGCGTGAGTCACAGTCTGGTCACTCGATGAGTGGCCTCTCTTGCCACATGTTCGCTTTAAAAGTGCAGCCTGATAACGAAAAACAAGCAACCAGAGGGACAATTAAAGCAATTAAACAACACTTAGCAGTGGTGGTTGCAGCGGCTTGCAGAGGCAAGATAACAAGACAATACAGCAAAAGAAAAAAAAATCTAAAATTTGTATTGTTTGTTTTTCTGTTGCTTGGATACAAAATCTGTTTTCTTGGGAAATAAAGGATGGAACTATTCAGCTCAAAGCTCATGTGCTTTTAGCTGTACCTGTGTGTACTTCTTATGGTAAAACCTGATGATGACTCCTCACTCACCGTCCTGGGGTCAGGTTTCTTGCTTTTCCTTAAAGTAACATATGAAGGTATGGAAGAAGATTGAGGCACTGGAGATTTGGTCCGAGGAGGCACAATGCCCACTGGGTAGGACATCCCTGAAACATAACAGGGTAAAGAATTTAATGAAACAACAATAGTAGTGGTGATTGTAAATGCCCAATAAAATATATTTTCATTGTTAGTGCGATAAGAGCATGTGGGATACATGTCTTCAAAATTGTCTAAATGAAGATACAAGGAAATAAAGTCCATTATCAGTCACTGAACGTGACCTACTCATGTTTTTTTTTTATTTTATTAAGTGGGCCGTGGCTGTGTTTTGGGTCTATTATGGTTCTTATCGAGACTTATCGATGTCACGATTCTTAACATGGTCATCACCTATCACAGATTTTTGTTATGTTATGATGATGATCTGAGTAGTTTCCCCAAACAAAGGTGTTTGTCAAATCAAAAGCCTGCCAACCTCCTGTTCAATGTCAATGCTACAAACAAGTTTCACAGGCCATGTAATTGCTTGTACGGTGCACCTTTGTTTCCAGAATGGTCAGATGGATGTTCAGATCGGTCCTCTCCGTTGCTCTCATCCACTTCAGCTACTGTGGTGAGCTCTGGTTCACTCTTGTACAGCCTGTAGTCTGGACCCTGCAAAGGAAAACAAGACAACAGGCTAAACAGCTGCAGTGGATCTTATGGAGAGTTCCAAACTGAGATACTAAGGAAAAATGTTGGATGATGATTTTACAGACTGGACCATCTTCTGTATACAGAAAAAAACACAATTTGTTCTTTATGATCAAACAAAAAAGTGGACGGCAGGCAACAAACTCAGACATGGTTAACCAAGGACACACACACATCTGTCAACTTTGAGAAAAGCTTTTAACACGCAGAAGGAAATAAGACAAAAATAACACTGGAGAAGCTTCTTCCAACAAACATGACAACAAAAAGTCGATGGGGGTATGACACCAAACAATTCAACTGAAACATGAAATATCCATCAAAATGAAAGTGAAAAGTCTTCACAGCAGGCAGCCACGGGTTAAGTTGGCAGGGTCAACAGGTCGATAAGCTTACGCTGTGCGTGCCATTCCTGTGATTAGCCTTCCTGTCCTCTGATCTGTGGAGTGATGAAGGCCGAACACCAGCATGAGAGGGCAAATGGGGCACGGTGGAGGGGTTGGGATCGTAGGACTGGGGTAAGGGCGGCCGCGGGGGCACCAAGTCCTCCTCCTACGGATTGTACAGGGCATGACAGGATAGGAAGCATGGTGACACATGGCGGCACCTCGCACGCTCAGGGTGCCCACCATCTGGTCCAGAGTGGTTCTGGCCCAGAGGACAGCTGAGATAACCCGCTGATTAGCATGTGAGTGGTCCACATGATGCTGCCAGGTGACTCTCATTTACTCAGATGTGGTGGTGGCTGAACACACAGCAGGCCCAGAACAGCTGTTCCTCTTTCCTCTATTCGCACAATAAATGTTGTGCTGATTCACTAATCAACTGAATGTTATAACCTTGTAGGTTTTGTGCAAAAGAGACATTTTCCCAACATGATGCTTCACCTCAGTTTGCTGCATGCTGAAGATGTCCTTGGGCCCGTAGATATTCACCCCATCGACCTCATTTCTTTGGGCTTTGTGTTTGTTGAGGGCCTCCATGACATCTTGGATCCTCCACAGCTCTTTCTGGATGCGGACGTGCTGCTGGCTGGGAGGCTCAGTCTGAGGAAACACACAAAATGCATATTATCATTTTGTGATGAAAGGCCAGCCTGCTCTGGGAAGACACTGAGGGAGATGAGAAAGTGAGAGAGGATGAACTGACGACGTGTGAAGTCATCAGAGACATTGAAGTTCCTGGTTTTTTTGGTGAGAGATATTGTCCCCAGAATGAGCTCTGAAGAGCTGAGAGATGATAAGCTGGCTATACTTAGACTGAAGACAGGTTTGTCTGGATGTGAAGGGCACTTGAGAAGTGGATGTCCAGGCTCCCTGCTGCAGCTCTGAATTCTCAACGGCTCTGACTCAGGCTTGATCAGAAATAGCTGCTAGAAATGCCTCTCTGCCTCTCTATCCCTCTCTATCCCTCTCATGATGAAGGACGAGATAAAAAGCAGACTTAATTAGGACCTGCTCTATCATCACCACACTCATCAATCACTCACTGTGTTGCTTTGATCACACAGTTACCTCCCTCAACACTGCTCAGTGTCGGACCAAAAAATCTTTACTTTGTCCTCTAAGTCAAAAAGTACCTACAAAAAGGATTATGATGTGTCATATTTCCAGCTATCTTTGAAGCTTTGCAGTTCAGTGCGTGTGGTAGAGAAGAACTAGTGTACAACAGAAAACGCTGTGTGAGATTACAGCAGTGGAGCTTCAGTGTCGATCCTACCTGAGGGCTTCCCAGTGCTTGTAGCTGCTCCAGTAGGCTGCTCTTGGCCAGATTCACATCCCCCTCCAGCTTGTCGTACTCCCTCCACGACCGCTCCAACTCCTGTGTGGAAAGATGCACATTATGTATCATGTAAAAACAAGCAAGCAAAACTGTGCTCCCGAAGAAGATGAGCATGTTTATTACAGAAGCGTGTGTGCTCTTACAGCTGTGACTCTGGACAGCTCTCTGCAGGTGCTCAGCAGGCCGCTCTGCAGTAAGTCGCTCTGCTGGATGACACTCTGCAAGGCCGCTGGGTCATCAGAGCCCATCTCAATCTCCTGGCTGGCCGACAGCAGTGCTGTTTCCAGAGTGTGCTAAAGGAACACCACGGATAAAACACAAAACAGCATGTCATTTTCTTTCAGCTAACTTTGGTAAATATTTGTTTGATTGCTCACACAATCTGTAATGGTAGGCGTTAACTGTGGTCAATTTGTTTTTAACTGTATTATTGTTTATTGTGTATTACATTTTAAAGACTTTAGTCAACAGAATATTTTGGATTGTTAACTGTGTATTTTTTTGGTTTATTTAGTTGATTTAGTTCTTTTTTTCAAAGACTACAAATGTTCACCTTCTCTCTGTACAGCTGCTGAAGTTTGTCCTCCTGCGTCCGCACCACTTTGTCCTGCTCACACAATCTACTTAGTTTGATCTGAAGAGAAAACAACAAAAGCGGGTTTGAATGTTGAAGCTGAGTGAGGCATCATTCAATCCAGAGTGAGCTTACGTCAATGTCAACTTCCTCTGGCCTGCATGTGTAGGTTTGTTCTCTGTACTCTTCTGGACTCAGCTGTGAAGACACAGAGACAATCAGACGGAGACACCAAACAAGCACATGCACATTTGAGTCTGGAGATCGAATGCAGAGTCATTATAATCCTCTCACCGAGCCACATAATTGCTCCTTGGTACAAGCTCATATTTCCTCCAGTCAGTTTGCTAACCCAAGTTAACAAACAAGCAGTGGGAGAGCAGCTAACCTCCACCCAGCTCTTCTCTGATGGTTCTGTGTTTCATCATGCATTCTCATTTGTCTCAATCAGCACAACACAGTGGTTTATTGCAAGTCCAGAGGGGAAGGCATAGAAACCTATGTTCTTCCAATCTGACTTAATGTGAGCATTCACCAACAGCATTGTTCTCCTTCGCATACAGCTAACTGTCCTCAAAAATGTTCTTGTCTGTGGTCAAGACTCCAAAAAAAGAAACATGGAGTAACTCAAAGTTATAATCTGGTGATACAAGTGAAAACACATTTATAAGTCAAATCAGTATGCTTGAGCACAATGATACTATAGAAGTGTACACATGAAAGCAGTCTGCTACTAATACACTTGTATTTATGCAGATACAGGAGCTAGCATAACAGAGAAAATATATTTTCCTACCCCCTGAATCACCCACACATCTGTTTTTAAAAACACAATCACCTGGCTAAGCATTTGATATTATTTGACCTGCATTGGATCCCATGTTTTCACCAAATTTTATCCATCACAGCTGTTCATCACTCATTCACTCTCCTGTATCTAAACAGATACAACGCAGCCGTGTCTACTTGGACAGTGATGCATTTGTTAGTCCCAACAGTCACACTGACTTGGAAGAACTCAGTAAGATTAAATCCACTTTCAAATGTGATGTCTACAGCTACTCTTATCACACAATCAGGGATGGGGCTGATTTTAATTGGAACTGGCTTGAAATTTCTGTGAATAAGTTTCATTTCTGATCCAGAGTGCTGGCTAACGAGTCAAAATAAAAACAAATGAGTCACTATCCGAATATTCCCAGACACAACAACGTTCTCACACTCACACACTTTTCACTATCCTCACCAACCGTTCTCTCAGTTGAATGGCAGAATAATAATTTTAAGCAGTAACCTGAGAACATTCCACATAGAACATGCAGGCTCTCCCACAGCTCACAGAGCTCCGCGGTGGCATTGCGTGGTGTTGACTAGGTGTGACAGGGGGGAGACAGACTGCTGGCAGCTGAACAGGTGAGAATGCAGCTGTTGCTCGGCTGATATGCCAATGAAGGGGTGAAGGGGTGAGGGTGGGTGGGGAGCGCTCTTTGGCAGCACTTTTACACCTCAGGAAGTTCATAAAAGTGGCAAAGTGATGTCATCATCATCACACACAAGGCGGCCCTCTTTAGACCGAATAACAAGAAGACGTGACAACTGTGTAGTCGGAAGGAGAGTTTGAGCTGGATCTGATGTTAATCTTCTTTACAAAGGTGCACCCTGACCTCATTAAATGCACATTCTTTAATAGAGAGAAATACACTACATTATTGCTTATTGAAATGAGAAATCTGAAGCGACTCTTGGGTCTATAAGCTACATATGAAGCTACAGCAACACACATATTACATTTTATATTCTATTATATAAAGCTCATATTATACATATGCACATAATTAATATTTGTCTGATTGGCAAAAGTTTTGTTAAGCAGTCTCACACCGAATGAGTCTGGCAGATTAATGCTACCTACGGTATTAACCTGCTCTGTACTTGCATCCAAAGGCTTTCTGGAAAATCAAATTGACTTTATTTAAATGATAAAGGTTAAAACAACAAATTACTAATGAATTGGACATCAAAGTGAGAAATCTGGCACCATAGTGGTCACACCAATTAGAGTCCCCTTGCCAAGTCCAGGTTGGTCAGCTAATGAGAGGAAAAACAGAGTTCTGAGGAGGAATGAAAAATTACACATTTACAATCAGTGGTTAAAGAACTACATAATATAAGATGAATGATAAGGTTTTACATTTTAGACAGTTGAGACTGTCCTTTAGCTCGATGGGTGCTTTGTAACATCTACAGTATCCAGCCCTCACAACCAGACTGAGCGACGGTGTGCTCTCTTTCACAAGTCATGCCCATAATGGTATGACTTCTCATTTGAACAGGAGAACAGTCAAAGGCAATGGATGAGTAGGTGTTGGAGGCCAGTCTCCAAATGTCATGAGGACTCAGGACACTGAAAGAGGAGCATCGCCAAAAACAAAACAAAACAACAACAACAACAGCCACTGGTGAGGATGAGACAAGGCAAAGCCTTTGGCTGGCCTTACTTGCTGGTAAAGTTGAGGCCTTGGGGCAGAGTTCTCAATCAAAGTGTGAGTCATGACGATTAAAGGGTCACTTTCCTTCATCTAGTCCAACGTGGAGAGGAGCGATAAAGTTAAGTATCAGTTCAAACCAGTGCTTCACTGCAGACACAATGCCATCAATGTGGTTGCACCTTGCTTGTTGTCTCCCATGAAGCAGACCCGACATAAGCATCCAGAGTGGACAACAATAAGAGAGCCTAACAAACAAAATCAGGAACGACAGCTCGATATACTTTACCAGTGGAGGCACTATTGCAGGAATGTGTGCAGGGCTGAGAGCTAAATGTCCATAAAAGATAAATGTGAGACTTCTCCTGCTCATGAAGAACCCAGACAGGAGAAGATGCTCCAGCTCCAAAAAATAGTTAGATCCTGAACAGCTGGAAATGTGTAATCAAGGTTAGGGACGAATAAACTTATCCAGCCGAGCCTGCAAGTACTGTGTCATGAAGCCTTGATGTACACTATGTATTTGTCTCAGGTAAACATTAAATAAATACATGATAAAACAGCTACACATCAAATAGGATATGAAAGGATTCTTCAGCAAACTGTAGTGGTTACAGGAATAATGGCAGAGCATTTCATGGGTTTAGTGTATGTCAAAAGGGAACAGGGCCATGCAACCATGCATTACCCCACCTGATTGTCCAAATACAATAGAGTCCTTTGGAGATGATGCGAGAGAATGTCGTTCTATCAGCAGCAGCAGCAAAAAGGAAAGAAAATGCAACAGCTGAATAAGATAAAAAAAGATTGAACAATGAAGGAGGAGCATTTTGTACATAATACTGTCTCACACGCTTTGTGATATACACATCCATAAAATAAAGGCAGTGTAAGTTCAGTGTACCCAAAGATAAGCCGACAAAAAGGAGGGCAGGGCAGGGTCAAGGTGAGGGAAATCAGTCAGGTATGAGATGTGATGCCCAGTTTAAAAATGCAAGATAAGACAAATGCTCCATTGGACAAGAAGAACTGAGGGTGTGTTCACACCTGGCTCATCTGAAGTAGCTTTTGGTTCAATCATATGTGAACTCACACTCATTGTCACCAATAAAGCTGGTGTTAGCTGGATTCAACTCAAATAAATGATGCAGAGAAGCCAAAGAACTTTACTTTAGTTACTAATCTAAACAGGGCAGCACTTCAAAATGATGTAATATTTTCATTGTAATCAGTTTTTGTCCTCAAGCGATGTTGATCTGCTAACAAATATCGGCCTGAGGGGAATCTGACCAATGACATGATAATGAGAAGTTGAAATCCTTCACAACTTTGGTGGGCTGATGAAAACACAAACGAGGATACGATTGCAACAATTGTATGATTTAAGTCAGTGAATTGAAACAGGTGTGAACAAATCTAGAACAACTAACTGGACCCTACAGAGGATCCTCAAGACCCACAGCACTGACCTGAGGAGATAAAATCTGAAAATACATCAAGAGAATGGGGTGTAAGAGCTTTCTCTAAGTAAAAACATTACTAGTCCCTAAATCATGGCGTACACTTCCTTCCATCCATCTCAGGCCGTGCTGACCTACATCAGTCAGATCTGTAGTCTTAAAGTGGAATTAAAACGTAAAAACCCTGATTTAACAATTACGTATCCCACTGGACTAAACCTCCTTAACCTCTTCGAGCTCGCCAATGGCTTTAAGTTTCATTTCCTGCCAACATCTGTTTAAATCTTTCAGGAAGTCAATGAAGTCTGTTCATCTGTTCATTTTTGTCTTCTGACATGTCATTACATTTTGGGATAAAGTTGAGAGGAATGATGCACAAGCTAAAAGCCTCAGCCATGTGTGAAGACCAAAATAATCCTCTGGAGAGAGATGGGTAATGGAAGTAGGTAAAGATGGCAAACACATCACATAATAACTCACACGCCCGCAGACAAATCTTTTGGGGCCTGACCTTTGGGTTGTCGCCATCCATGTTTAGCTGCATAAGCTGTGCTACAGTGTGCTCCCGGATACTGTTTAGCTCTGCCTGCTGCCGCCGCAGCTTTATCAGCAGCAGAGTCAGTTCCTCAGGCTGCAAAGGGAGGGAGGGATGGAGGAACACATAGCCACAGTGAAACAAGGACACACCTCAGGGGGAGTGGGGAAGGAAAGGAGAGAGCACACCAGGACAGGAGATATATCAGGCTCCTGATAGGTGAAGAGTTGTTGTATCCAAGAACTGAGTTTTCATGCAGCTCAGGACAAACAGATTACCCTCAGTGCAATCGCTGTCAGCAGCATGCAAATTCCAGCAATTTAGATTGTTTCTTGTTGATTATTTCTTTACAGAATCCAGTTCACATATTCCCAGCTCCATGAGGATATAGGACTTTGTATGACTTTGACATAAATTCCTGATCTGGCTTAGAAAGTTGTGAGTGAAGGGTTTTATAGTCTTCACTGATGTGAAGCTGGTTGAAAGAGCTACTAAAGTGAGCGTACTAAAATCCAAGCACTCTGAGAAAAAAAAAAAAAACATCTAAGTCTTGCCGGCTTCTTTCTCAATATTCTGTCACATTTTCTTCTTTGAATAAAAGGAGATTGAGAGAGGAGAGAGGGAGTGCAGCTTGGTCAAATGCACCCAAATGAATTAATACTCAGAACCAAGCACGTAATTACTTCTTGTGCATTACACCAATTCCATTACAGTAGCAGCAGTGGAGAACAGTGATGTTCACTGACCACTGACCAGGACAACTGAAGAAGGACTTACAGTTTTGCCTTGGAGAGACTGGGAAGTGATAGTCTGGACTGGGAGTCCCACGGGCATAGATCTCCTATCAGGTGGATAGGCATACTGCAACACATAAGAAATTATGTACTCTTTGAACAGGTTTTATCCTTGACAGAAAGTTACAAAAACATAGTTCATATTCAGTGTTAGCAGATAATTCTCAGTACAACTTGTCCTGACCTGATTGCACATCTATCTACATATATCACTGCAGCTAAATAGAAATGTTTTGTTTGTTGTGGGTGAATAATCTCTTTCTGCCTTGACTGACCTTGTTGATTTGAGGCCTGTGCCGCCTGTCGATACTCATGTCTCTTTGGTAAACAGGAGAAGACATCTCTGACCGGGCGCTGCTCATGTTGTATGAACGCATCTGGGAGTAGCCACCATACATGGACAGGGACCCATGGGAAGGTGACGGCGGGATGGAGTGGCTCGGTGCAGCATGCTCTGATAGGTTGATCATAGTTTTCGGACTGGGCATATTGCCGTAAATCCCCGGCGGCCTGCTGTAGGCCTGCCTTTGTTGCCACTCGTATAACTGCCACATGGTATCGTCGCGCATGGAGCGACGCTTGTCAACCATTGAGGGACCAAGGGCTTGATCGTACAAGGAGGGCGAAATGCTGCAGATGCTGTCCCGCTGTGCCATGCTATTTCTGGGCATACTCCGGTAGCCATCTCCATAATGAGGCATATAGGACACCCTGTGGTTTGGCATGTTTCTTGGCAGAGTCTGGTATGATGTGATGCTGTGGAGAAGGAAAGACGGCGAAAGCAAGGAAGATGATGAGATCTTATTGGACCTTAGTATTTAATCAAATACTATAAAAAAAAGCATGGCAGCGATACTACCTTGCGGATGAATATCAGATATTAGTAAATATCTGCCTTCCTCACTTCAAATGTTGGAGGTTGGACATGTACGTGGACATTTTTACCCAACATGCATCTACTTGATTATGGTAAAAAAACAACAACAACAACAACAAAACAACTTAATAGGACTTGCTTGCTGACCTCATTAAAAATGTCAGGTTATAAACTATTATTAGTGTTTTTGCTGTTTTGAGCTTTGAAGTTGCAGCTTCCAGATACCATTCAGACCCTTCAATCTGCCCCGAGGGTGACTGAAAATCACGACAATCATGCCAGTTAATCCCAGCAAGTATTAACAGGTGCAGTGAATGCGCCTTTGTTTTAAATATCTTGAGTCAACAGAAAAATGCAAGAACCCCATTCAGGATATATTAGACCTTTATGCTGAAAACAAAGCTTTGAAAAGCTTCACTTCCACAGTGGGTTCAAAGTCAGTGCAGCCGGCATCCAGTGAGCCTCGTATTAAGACTCTTTGACACATATTGGCTGGAGTGCTGACTGGTCTGTAAAACTCAGTAGCACTGAATACGGCATTCGATTACATCAAAACGAAATGTACATGCATGTTCTTTAGGAGTTAAAGTTATAAAAGACGATACTTATAAAACAGGACCAGGATTGATCACAACTGCTACATCGTGGTCAGCATTTTGATACTTCATGTATTAACAGAAAATGGACACGATGCGTAAGAACAAGTCAGTTTAAGCAGAGGGGAGAGAAGATCAGGCTGAGAGCCTTAACCCCCACTAACGAAAAATGGTCCCCTCACAACAGTAACTGTTCAGCTCAATTATTATTCATCTGTTAAGCATCTTTGGTACAACCAAACATGCAGCATGCTGAATCTATGGTCAGTGATGCATGCAAATTACGTGCTCTCCTTCTGTGACTAAATTGTCATATTGTGGTTTGGTAATGTCCTTTATTCAAATAGCACATACTCAAACCAACCTCCTGGTGTCGTCATCCTGGTTGCGTCCCCTTTGTGTTCGAACCCACTGCTCCAGCTGCTGCATGGAGCTGGTCCTGCTCAGGGTGCGGTCTGCCTCATAGTTGGGGCTTCGCGGAGGAGGAGCTCCACTTCCATCAGCTGCACCGCTCACATTCTGCTCGCCAGCTCCGTTGACCTGGGGACTACGGTGTGACCCATCCATCTCAGTCGGTGTCTGTGGTGATGTGACTTTAACCGTGACAGCTGCAGCCTGGGCTGGCTGCAATTTGATACTGTTGATTTTGGTGAGCGGTCGATCGCGCTCAGCACCATCCTTTTGAAAGCCGTAGCGCTCTGCATCTCTCTGCTTCCTGTCTTCGTCTAGCGTGACAGAGGCGACTGCTGCAGTGCGCTCGCGGTCCACCTCGCGGTTGCGCTCGTTGTTCTGGATTTCAGGCTGAGTGAGTGGTGGCTGGTGATTGGTCACATGATTGACCTCTTGTGGTCCACACTGCTCCACCTTTAACCTGTCCAATCTGACAACAAGAGAAAAAAGGACTGAGGTTAAATTCAACAAGCACTGTTAGCAAAGGCTACCTGGACACATGACAGCACATGCACTGTGACCGAGGATTCGATTCGAAAGTAATCAGCTGGGGAATTTTCAGTCACACATAATCAGTAAAACGTTATATTAAGTACAGCAGACGTATCCTGCAGCTTTAACATTCAACCTTTGCGAACCCTGCAGATAGAGGACACTCTCAAACAAAGAGCAGAGTGCAAAGAAAAAGGGAGGAGCTGCACAATCTTTCTTCCAGCTGCCAGAGGAGACCTGGCGTTTAAGAGGCAATATGATATCTCCTATAAAACACTGGCTCAAAAGTGGGACTCAGACCCCAGTAATCCACATGTCTCCTCTGTAAGACAGACAGCTCTGTGGTCCTTTGGGAGGTTTCCAGAGGTAATACATATTGCTACTTCTTGGCCTTAGGTTGACTCAAGGTCATGATGGCTGAGAAGTTGAGGAAACTATACTTCAGTGGCTTAGCAGTGAGAGGGCAGCAACAAAGACATCCCGTCAGTTTCCAGTTGTGTTCTTTTAAAACAGCAAATATTGTGAATTCATGTCTTCTCCAGCCCAATGAAGCCCAATGAATACTGCACATATGTACATACTCATATGTATTTGGAGATGTTTCACAAATAGATAGCAACACAATAAAAGAAAGAGTCCTTCACATAAGACTGTAAAACCTCAAAAACCTCTGCAAAGTGCTTGATGAAACAAACATTCTTTTACTTTCTCATAAAAAATTGAATTTTAGCTGTAATAGTCCAATTCAATTTCCCAGTTTCTCTTTGAAGTGCTACTTGGTGATGATTGCGTCTCATGTTATCGCTGCTCTTGACTAGAAATCAGAGCTGCAGATTTTTAGTGTATTTTTCCTTTTTAGACAGGAAAAAAATATTTAAAGATGTGGTCGTATGTGATACCAGAAAAACACAGCACTGAGTGTGTGCAGTTTCTTTTAATCTAGATAGATTTTATAATTGTTACACATGATAGTTCTTCTAGCAGCATCAGACAGCCACAGCAGGTTTCAGGCTCTGGTGCTCTGTGTAATTAAAAAAGCACTTTGCCATTACGCCTCTACTTGTTGATGGAAATGAGGGCATTAGAGAGGTGGGCTGACGAATAGCATTTAAACAGTTGAAAAAAAGGAGAGCAGAACCACTCCGGATGTGTCAACAGTCCTGATTGGTCAGTGTAGCTGATTATTTGTATCATGCAAATGTAAGCACATAGCATGAATGTGAGAATTAGTCTGTATTAAAGAACAGACATTAAATGAGCTTCCTAAACAAGCCCAGAGAGAAGAAGCGCTAAATACTGGTGTCGAACTGCTGCCAGTTAACTTAACAGGGTGATTTAATTACATTTGCATAAAAACATCCATGACAGAAAACGGAATAAGGACTGTTAAGTCATTAGAATGTGTTTTTACCTCTGAAAAGATGAACAATCGTCTCTACGGAAACAACATAAATGTATCACCAACCTCTTGACTGGCTCCGAATGCACCAGTGCAGCATCTGTCATTACTTTCATCCAGGACTCCATCTCTTTGGCTGTGTCTGTGCAAAAGTAGTACGTTCTCATGTTGGGATGTGTTGCCTGTTATGACAATGGACAGGACCGGGGCACACAGAGAAAGTTACCTAGAAAAAGACAATAGTTAAGTGAGGTTCTTTAGTAGTTTAACCTTGACTTATTCATCAATGCTAACTTTAGAACTAAAAAAAGAAATATAGAGCAGCTGAGACACAACACTGATTTGCACGCACTCTTATATTTTAGCAGATGACGGTGATAAATGCTAAGTGATGGATTGTGAAAAAGCTTGGGGCAACTAGCACCATTCAAATAAATCACAGTGTGCATCGCCGGTTTCATGCATACCACTAGATTAGGGCAGTAAATCTGACTCGGTACATTCAGACTTACCATGCAGTGCAATGTATGTCAGACAGTTTGCTCCAGTTCATCGTATTGACTCGCAGTGAACAAACCAGCACATTGTTGAAAACAGACATGGAAAGAGAAAAACAAAATGCTGAGTAAAAAAACTCAATATCCTGTTTACCATGTTCTGAATAACAAAGATGTAGTGTCATCGCCCCAATTAGTTCTGGAGAAATCTTAAGAAACAAAGCTTTTTGGACAAAACATGAGACATGAGAAGACTGAAATGAACAATTTGAAGGAAAAAAAAGCGATAAACAAAGTAGGTCATGCTCTGCTCTTGAGTTCCTCTCTAAACCTCAGCTGTCTTTCCTGCAGCACGAGTGGAAGTTGGAGAAGAAATGGGCCGTGTGGTCGCAGAGACCTTGAGCAGACTCCTTGGTGTCTGTGCTTTGGCTGTGTTTGGCAGGACAACGCTTCTGTCTCTCAGGGTTTATGAAGGAGCCACAATCCAAAGCTGCACACACCACTGTGATGCCATAAAATATGCAAGTTTTCCTGTAACTCGGGGTTTCCCCGCTAGTGCTTTGGCGCTCCAGCACTGTGTGAAGTACAGCAGCTAATGTAAACTGTTCCTCTGACTTCTGAGCATGTAATGTAGATTTCATCAACAACATGAATGAATCAAACATCATATCTCAAATAAAGAAAATTGTAACAAGGGAACACATCTACATTTTATTAACAAAGTAGTAGTAGAGTAGTAATGCATCAGTCTTATCTGCTCTGTATTTACTCAGCCATAAAATGTGCAAACAACATTTGGCAGGGATGAAAACATGCACTGACCTTGAAGGCGTACTTTCTGTTAATATGATCATCTACAGACAACATGGATATTCGGAAGCTTGGCAGAAGGATGCTGCCAAGTATCCCCTCCTCTTTCTCATCTGGGAGAAACAAACACAATAAACTTTACTCTGTCTATAAACACAAACAAAGGACAATTATATGTCAAGTAAACAGACTCATCAAGCTGACTGTGACATTAGAAAAAGTGGGTTGGTTGGATGAGTGGAGGGTACATGGTGCGATCAGTGGAAAACAAGAACAGATTCAGTGTCCTTGCAGCCAAGCTGTTCTAATCCTCATTAAGTTAGCAGACAGGCCTCTACAATGACAATGGAGCCTTCTCCACAGGGGGGATTGGATTGAGTCCCGACTTTAAAACCGAGAATCTATCTCTGACCAATCTAAAAATCCGTGAGCATGCTGAAGTCACACAGGAAAACATGAGTGTGTCCAGTAAAACAAGATGGTTACTACTTGAATACAGTTGAGATGTTAAATGAAGTGAGGACTGGTCTACACAGTCTACAGCAACATATGTTTCTCTCTCTCACACCTTAAACTGGCAAAGAACCTATGGCAATTTCACTGATTTTGATTTATAACAAAAAAATGAGAAAAATTAAGTTAAGTCAAAAAGTCTTGCAATAACACTTAGGAACACACTAAAATTTGAATTTCCAAATATTTCACAAAGTGCCGAATAATTAATTTGTTGTTTCATATTATTCTTGTGGATAAAAGTGTAGATTAAAAACAGTGTGCTTTTTTTGTAAGAATCACGCACAGATGGATTCTAATGTCCTGTGTGACCTCACATACTGTATCTGGGGCTGTACAACTGTGATCGAACAATTCAGATGATAAACTTATGTCTGAACAGGGCCAAAGCCATAAATGAACTCTGCATAGTATTTTGCAGCTTTAACTTTGAAAGACTGATTGGTCTGACAGCATCAAACTTTACCTACCTCCACGTGTTTAATCATCAAGTTGTACTGCTTTGTTCTAAAACACAAGTTCAATGAACGGTTCTCTGATCATAAAATAACATTGTAGAATATCCTGAGAACTCAAAGTTAGTCTGATGAATCAGGCAGCAAACTGTTGAGTGGCCAGTGAGTTTATGACCCCTCTGCCCACTCTCTGCTGATGGATACAATTTACCCAACGTGGGTAAAGCCTTTGGGTACACTGCTATCCATGGCTTTTGTCAGTCATTGGGCGGAAAGAGGGCAACGACATGGGCAGACAGCAGAAACAACACCGGCCTGTTGTCATCCTGATCAGCAGGAATGATGATGAGTGCAAAGTGAGCTGCCAGCGTCTGGACCTGAGCCAGGCAGGACTTCACTTCCTCTGCAACGGGAAGTTATACGCAATAGCGAGGGCCAATGATAACCTGTGATTCCTGACTTTTACTGGGACATGGGTGGCGAGCTGTGATAAAAACTGAAATATTGAGTATGCCCTAAGTTATCCTGCTCAGAGGCCAAGTATCAAGGGCACATCTCAGTAAAGACCGTCCTTATCATCCACTGACCCTCATTTCTTCTAGCAGTGCTAACACATGACTCACCTCTGTAGTAGAAGAGGCACAAGTCGGACAGCACGAACCACCTCTTTTTCCACAGCTTCATCCCTGTGCTGTCCTGAAATGACATAAGAAAAACTATGTTAGTTGGTGTTGTCCAAATGTTAACTCTTGCAACAGTAAATATGATTTTTTGTTTTCTTGATAGACATAATATAACTCTTGAAAGCATGTTTTGGAACATATCTACTCTTGAAATGTACAAAGTCAGACTGTATATCTCATCACTCGGGCTGTCAAACACACTGAGCCAATACACTGCGTGGACTCATTCCATTAAACGCTCATTGCTTGTTATATTTGTATATACTCACTCACCTGTGCATAGTGTATGTATACAAGGTATATTACTGTAGATTTGATTTAGATGTGAACATTTATCACTATTCTTTTTTATGTCAATACTTGCACATTACCTCTAACATTTTATAGTTATTTAGTCAATTTAGCTATTTTTTAAAATTTGTACTCTTGTAATTGCTCTGTATTCTACTATTGTATTTGTATCCTTGGTCGGATTCCCAAAACAGATGGGAAAAGTCACTACTTATTTAGTTCAGGAGACAAACTATGCTGTTACTATCAAATAAATCAGCAGAGTGCTCTGTTATATCTACTTCCATAAAACCATATAACCACACAATCAGATTTATTTTTTGAAGGAAGCACATGGTTAAATGGGAAAAAAATACATTTATCCAGTGTTGCAATGCTGTGGTCAAAAAGGGGCTTCCAGCCCACTGCGTGTAAAGGGCGGGGGAGAGGAACTCCCACTGTTTGCGCGTTTGGAAAACCGGAGTCCATCATGGATTCCATATGCATATAAAAGTAGAGTGAGCTCCCTCTTAACAGCTCTGTCATTTTGGTCAAACAGCAAGCAGGACGCCGTTTACGTTACATGGGAATTCACCAGCAAGCTTTGACACTTGAGATTACAGCACCAGATGACGATCATTGAAGTTCACCTGAAAAGTAACAATTTAAACTTCGTTCATCCATAATTTTATAACCTTTCCTCTACTGAATCAAGGTCTTAACTTTCCACTTTACATTCATGAATACACTTTGTTAAATGTTCTATCAAAGCTCTCTCTAAGAATAAAAAGCTTTTGCCATCACATCAATCAGTGTGGCATTTTGTTCTCCCCACGGATCGACTGCAGGGCTGCAGCGTTTCCTCCGCTGAGGACTTCAATGGCTCCCAGCTTTCAATGAGTCTGGAGAATACATGAAAACCCAGCTTTTATTTGAGGTCGCAGATTTGTGAGTTTTATGCTTGATCCACATCCCCTGATTGAGGTGCTCAAAGAAACATCGGCCTGTAGCTGCACCGAAGGAGGCCATCATGCATTCACAGATCTGTGCTGGGACGCTGCAATCAAAACTAAATGAGTCTACCACTTGTGGAGCAGAGAGTGTTGCATGGTAAAGGGCCCCCTCCTCAAGCACCAGCTTTTCACTGTGCTGCAAGTAACCAGGGAGCTGTGATGAGGGATTGGTATTCAGACATTGCTCATGCTGGCTAAGCAGAAACACCGGACAAAGAACCTATAAGACTTCAAAAAGCCTCTTTTGTGCTCATCTTAAATGCATTCAGTGCTATGGACTTCTGGTTAGATGTAAACTGCATTCGTTGACGTGTTTTAGTAATGCTGTACAATGACAAAGTGAATCTAACCTTAAGACTATTACTGCAAATCTAACTGGGAGAGAGAGAAATAATACATGGTGGAAATGTGAATAAAATGTATTTCTTCTTAATATCATATCCATTCTGCATTTGAAGAAAAAATGCATAATGGGCTTTTATTACATGTACATATTTCTTTTCGCTGTGACATACAAAGGTTTATTTGATTTTAGCATTGTATTTCAGAGGTATAATATAAAGCTGATCTAAATAAGCTAGCACATATATGCAGTATATAACCAGAAAGTTGCATTATCCACCTCTGTTGGAAGACAAAGAGATCAGGCTGGAAACCTCGCTGTTTGTATGTGAGGTACGGAGGTGGAATGGGGGTCAGAGATTTGTTTGATTGGAGCACAGTTAATAACACAAGATCCTCTCGTCCTTCACTCAGGTAGAATGACGAGATGCAACATGTGCGACTGATCAGCAGGGGGATGAAGTAAATTATTAAAGTAGATATTTCTCGGAAGCTAACCAAGTCACTGGGGAGGAATTCTTAGCCACGTAAACAGACTCTCCGTGCGTAAACGTGCCTTTACTTACTGGGAGGGAGAAACTCAACTTTCCTTTTCTTTTACATTCCAACAGCCATCTATGGTCACAGGATTTACGTAATGACAGAAAGAATAACATTTCTGGCTGAAATGATTTTCCTCTGATAGATTATCTGGTCTGCAGCACTTTGGCGTTTTTGAAGTTTGAAGTTTTTTTGTGCTTAAGGGACAAATTACCACAGATCAGCAAGGTGTCGCTGCTCCTTTGCAAAGCAAAAACACATTTCATTTCACAAAACAAGACTCTTTTATCCTTCACAAACTATTATGCCTGTAAACTGACTTTTTTGCGAGTTAATGATTAACATTCCTTGTCTTACTTGTTTATAAAGCCAGTTCCTCTTGATAACTGGAGCACTGGGATTCCTCCTGATGGAGTTGGATCTCTTCCCAAAATTATGAACTTTTTTAGGTGGTCTGGAGGGCTACAAACGATCGGAGACAACATCAAGGTGAGTTCAGTGAACAGAACAATATCTTTCTTGAAACATAATGCACTTAATGCTGTTATTTTGCAAATTTGCATCACTCACTCTTCCCCCAGGGCTGCTAGGGTTTGCGGCGCCATCTAAGCCGCCTGTGTAGTTGGAGGCCTCACTCATGGTGCTTCGTGGCTGTTCCTTCTTTTCATTCGCTGGCACTTTGGAGGCTGATCTACAAAAAGCATGTGAAGAGCACATAGGAAAGTCACCAGTGAGAAATATTAACTTTATATCAAATTTATATTCAAAGAAAAAACAAGAAGAAGGGAAGAAACCAGCCTGAAGTTACTTGTCTGAAGTTACAGTACGATTTCAACACAATGATTAAAGGGAACTAGTCCCACCATTTCACTGCTGATAAGCCGCAACCTCAACAACTCTAAATGGCCTGTTAAGTCTGCCGGACATATTTGCGATACAGCAGTGAAATTATGTCAAAATACCCAGAAAAATACAGTCACTTTCAAAATTAAAAATTAGACAACTTTGTGAATTATATTGTTTCTAGCTGATGATGATGTCCTACATTCTTTAGGAGGGAACAGCGCTGTGGCCCAGAGGGAACAAGACACTAATAGAGAGAAATACTGCAGTGGTGAAAAAAAGGCTCAGTCTCTTAGCTATACTGGGTTTCAGGTCACTGAATAAGGCAACCCACTGATGTAAGCTCCCCCACACGGCTTCTTAATACAAGCGACTATGTCTGAAGATGTTAACTGGTACCAATTAATATCACTGCCAATCTTTTCATCCATTCATTCATATCGCTGTGAACGTCTTCATCCACCTGTCTCATTCTGCTTTCAAGTCATCCGTTACACATGATGGTGACCGTAAACACCCATGCTGTTATGTTATCACAGTGCACAAAGAGGGAACATACAGCTCACAACAGCAAGCGATATACACATGTTCATTCTCATGCAGCACAGCAACACATCTGAAATCATCTACACACGACAGAACATTGACAATCACAGAGAAACAGTCTTACCTGAAAACAGAAGAAAACCTATGATGTCTGCAAGATTTTATTAGACTGAATCACAAAAGAAGCAGTAAAATTGCTTGATACTATTGTTATTAATGGTTCCCTGGTCGTCTTCAGTTAAGTCACTGCACATTTAACTGTGCTGAGGTGATACATTCAGGAAGTGCAGAGGTGGACAAGTGGGTGACTAATGCTTTCTTGAATAAAGAAGACACCATTTTCCACTCACCTCTCTAAAATAGCTGTTTGTGCAAAGTTGTTCCTCTTCAGCTAATGAACTCCTAATAGTCTTAGCACGTCTAATGACAGACAAATCCTAAGAGAACAGTAATCAATGGTGGCCGGACTTGCCATCAAAACACAGTGTGTGTCTGTGTGTGTGTGTGTGTGTGTGTGTGTGTGTGTGTGTGTGTGTGTGTGTGTGTGTGTGTGTGTGTGTGTGTGTTTGTGTGCTGAATCTGCTTTAATTGAGATATTGCTCATATTTGATGCTCTGGTTCCCAGCAGAGTATTTCCAAACAAGCTGCAGTGAGCGTGTGTGCTTGTTGATAATTGCATTGGAACTGATAATCCATATGAATGCAGAGAAATTAAAAAGTAGAGAGCATAAATAAATAACTGGTCAGCCAAAACAGGGAGATAGAATTATTTAAGTTTGCCTCCCATCTGGGCCCCTCCAGGGTTTCTTTCCTGACACTTCAGATTGAATACAGGGCATGCATGCAATGAAGACCACCAAAAAATGCTTCCCATCCATAATTTGACCTGAAACTGCAGTGACTGGCTCTCTTTAAAAAGTTGAAATGAAACCCAACATGGATGATGCCATGACCCTGTGCCCAACATGCAGTTCTGAGTGTCTGTCTGCTGTAAATTACTGTTTTTCATTTTGAGGCTGAAACCTACCTCCTGTCAGCACAGGCCCACAGTGGACACGATTGTGATGTACAAACAGAAACCCAGAGCTAAACATATTTGGATCCACCACAGCTCCAATGTCAACAACAAAGTATAAAGGGGCATGTGATGTTTTATCCTTCTTTACTCTATACTCTACCAGCCAAGTTGCGTAGGTTTACTGAATATACTGTGCATGTCTACAAAGAAACCAAAGAAATCGATTGGTTGTCAGGCTGCAGTCATACACTGCTTTCACAGTATAATGTGGTATCAGAGTTTATGTCCATCTGCTTATCTGTGGTATTGACGCTCCATGAGCTTTTTTTTCCCAAATGGAAGAAGTTTTACAAAGGAATATATTAAAAATGTTTTAATGTAAGTGTTTTTAAGTGTTTTAATGACAAGTGTTTTCAGTCCTTTCAGCATTAACACATAAGACTGATGAACATAATAAGGTACTCGGGCTGGAGATTGCCTTTAACGTCCTGATATGATACATATACTTTGATTTTGAATAATGAACTCAATTAATATACTTTGATTTAGAATAATAAACTTAATTAATACATTTTTAACAGAATTTATTTCAACAGATGTTTATTATTCTGCATTACAGCAAAGGCTTAAGGATTTTACGACTTAAAGCACTTAAAATTCAGGCCCACAGACATCTTCAAAGTATGCAGAAGTTTCGAATCCCCAGTTATTAATACTACAAACAACTAATATTAAAGTATGTCGTGCCAACTGCACATTCATAGGCAGGGAGCACAGAAGTGAGCTGAGTACACAGAGACACTTCACATCATACTGCGAAAATCTCATCCAGGGTTCACTGGCATACACACAAACACATGTGTAATGGGTTGTAAATCCATCAGAGGGCTGACATATAACAATTAACTGCATAGGAAGTAAAGAAAGTTACAGAATTATCTGTAATATGATAAACATATTTATTATTCAATACAACAGTCTCAACAGTCTTTGGCCACATCAAGAGCTGAGCCTGCGCAGATGATGTGAGCGGGTCGGAGTTTGGAGTTGTGTGTTTGCAAAGAGGGTGAGGAGAGATTACACTGCCAGAGAGGCTTGGCACCCTGAGCACACTGGGGGATACACTGAACTGATTGGCTGAGGGTGCATTTTAAAATGACCACGCAGCAGTTCTACAGAAGTGTGCTTGAAAACACGTTTGTTTAGTGGTGGCCCAGATCTTTATCTTTTTAGCCAACAAAAGACAAGGCGAGCGAACACATCATCGCCGCGCCACTGTTTGCATTTGTACTTGACAAGCCATCAATTAATGGAGCTATGCTCTGCTGAAATGTGGCTTCGCTCTTGCTTTGCTTAAAATTGGGAACTGAATTCAGCCAGCAGGAAACATGGGTTAGGATTAGGTTTTAAAGCGAATATTCTATCAGAGCAAACTGACTCTGGTGAAGATAGTTCTGATAGATAGTTTTTAACAGGATGTCACAACATATGGAGACTTGTCTGAACTGTGTATTCCACTCAATGATCAGACATGTTGATATTTTTTTGGCACACAAGTCGCAACCTTTTGTGAAGACCCTGCAACCAAATCTAAAAGCAGAGTCAGCGTCTCCCTAAGAAATCAGTAAACTGCCAACTTACTGAACTGAATGTCAGTGACACAAAACATTTCGCCAAAAGCTCAGCTTTCATCAGGGTGGAAGCATGACCTTCGGATCAGGAACAGACAGTCATCATTATCCCTGAGGTTGGTTATTCACAGAGGTTTGGATGAACACAACAAATGGTCCAGACACCTTACATGACTTCAAAATGCAAATGCAGAGCATGTTATCAGGCAAAACAACATTCAATACCTCACAGTCTGCTGTTAGTGTGCAACAACAAGGGTTATTATCAAACACACGTTTACAGAAAAATGTTCAAAATGGACCTAAGCGTATTTACCTGCTAAATGCTGGGTGAAACAATTTTCCACAATTCACACTACAAAACAGGAAAGAAAAAGTGCATTGAGAATGAAAGATGAAAACCATAGATATAGTGTTTTACTCAAAATGTGGATTTGGATCTCTTTGTACTTACATGTGTGTTGATTATGTTATGCTAAACTGTTAAAAATCTAACATTCATAATAGTTCTGCTATCCTCTTTAACATGATGGTCTGTTGTTTATCTGCTCCTGTCTGACTCAAAAATGAATGTGACCAGTATCTACATAAGTTTAATGGAAACAACAATGAGCATAATCTGAACATCCTGTTTCCATAAATAACTAATATATTCCAGCATAAAAGTCCAATCGTTTTTTTTCTCATTGTGATAATAATCATATTGATGCTAATGCTAAAATATATAAACACTAACTGCCTTTTTTTTTTTTCTTTTTTTCTTTTTTTTTTTTCAGCAGACGTGGTCAAGTCCAGTTTCGGTCGACATGCTTCACATGTGAGTTGTACAAATATCCCCTGTCAGCATGCACATGATCATGTGAATCACTAAAAATAAGCTCAGGCATGTCGAGTAATGACAGCAGAATGCTGAGGTTGAAGGTGGCTCAGGCCACATGCCCAAAACAGAACTGTGACCTGCGTCACGCCAAGCAAACATCGGAGCAAAGCTGGAGATTTTAAAGTCTGAGTAACAGATGTCAATGTCATATATGGCATTTTTATAACCCCGAAATAACGTCAAAGCATATCAGAAGGAGTTGAAGCCAGTGTAGTAGAGATGGCAGTGAATTGAAGGGAGCTGGATCGTGAGGAGTTGTTCCTTTAAAATAGCCGTTTAAAAGACTGTGTCATTGTCTCTTGATTTATTTGTTAGAACTCAACCTGGGGGAAATGATTTTCAAGTAAATTTTCACTCGAGTTCAGATTTGGATCATTATAATTCAAATTTACACATCCCACCCACTACAAACTCTTGTTGGGAATTATTGGGAGTGGGAGATATTGATTATATATTTCATGTGCTTTGTGTCGTCACTGTACACTTTCCATATGGTGAAGCCATATAGCCATGTTCTGACAATTTGCTGAATTTAGAAATTTAGCTTGATTTTCACTATTTTTCCAGGAATGTAGGAAAAATATGAATCAAACTAGAAAAAAACTGAGAAACATTAGTTATTAATATTAATATGAGTCAAAAGTGTTTTGGATTTGAATAGAAAAAGTGTGTTTTTCCAAACAATCTGTCAAACCGGAAGGACATGATAAAAATGTAAATGAAAAACTGTACAGTGTGTTCACCTGAACCCGGTACATGTCGCATGAAGGCATTGTGGACATATAAAAAGAAGGCCTCGCGAACACAACTTTATTTACAATTTACAATCATTTATTTAAAAGAGCATTACATCTCTAAACGCAGCATAAAAGTGTGCTGGTGTTTCCACCGTTATTTGAAATGATCACTGCTGTCATCCTTCTGCAGTGACCATTTCTTACTCTCCACCATGGGTCTTCTTGTTCAAAGTTCCCCACAGTGTTTGACATTAAAACGAAGATCTACAACTGATTAGTGGAACCGGTTCTGAACTAGAACCAATCCTTGATGTCCTCCTTTGTACTACTGATTCTTCAGTGTATCTGAATATCCAGCCACCGCGTGTTACAGATAAATTATGTTCGTTTTAGTTTCAAGCTGCTTCTGCACCAGATGTGGCTCCACCCATGCTATTGATTCAAAAGCTATTGATTCATTGATGAATTTGACCCATTATAGATAATCTTGTTTTTAAACTGTGTGCTGCTTCTCAGAATAGATACGATTGTTTTTGTTTTCTTGATCTCCATTATTCACCCCTTCATTTTAGGAATATGTGTGTATGTCTTACATTACTCTAAACTACACAGGGTATGTATTTAAGTGGACTGAGAAAATCAAGCAATGATTTTCCACATGTCCTCCTTGTGGCAGCTAAAACCCATCTTTGCCTGTTATTTTCTTATCCAGAAATGTCCCCCCTTCATTCGTTTACCAAAAACAGACATGTGTTGGATGAAATCCACAGTAATAATAAAAAACAGTGTGTAACAATGTGTCAAATATTTATCACATGGCTGTTGTCCAAAAGAAGTTGACCTCTGAATGAGCCTGCATATCGGAGATAACTCATTAGTACTCATATTAGTTTGATTAAAGACTGACTGACATCTTCGACATGATCTGCATGCTGTCCCTCCGTGTGAAGAGCAGCTGAGATATGAAAGTAACGGTGCGGGGAGGGAGGCGTCAACCGAGCATCATGTGACAGTCCTCACAAACATTTTCAAATTATCCCATCTATACTTAACCACACACAGCTACCAAGAGTTTGGAGATAGTATCTCTTATTGGAATATATCAAAGTAAAACCATAACGTAAGACACATATTATGAAAGCAGACAGTGGGAGTTTCCTGCACTGGATGGGAACTGTGTGACTTGTCACTGGTTGTGGTGACACTAACCAAGAGTACAAATATAACACAATGGGAACTCTGCTCTGGCTGGTTTCTGGGGGAAGTGAGGTATTATGCAGGGCTGATAGCTCTGTGTCAACAGTAGAATAACAAAGGTCAAATGGAAAACGGGAGTTAAAGTGTCATGGTTAGTGTTGTGATGCAAATAGTCTGCAAGTAGTACATGTACTTGAAGTGAGGCTGCAGGTTGGAAACAGAAGTTAATGGGTCTGAATTTATTTATTTATTTATTTTATAATTCAATGTCTTACAAGCTAAGATACTGGAAGCTGCCCATAGACAAAGCTGAAAAATCAAAGGTGATGACAGAAACAGATGTCTCACAGCTTCATGGACTTAAATAAATTTAAACATTCTAAATTTCATTTTTGTCCGATACAATCGTGTGTGGACATGTGGTGACATCTGTGCAGTGACGATCACATGGACAGTCCCATACTTATCACAACTGAAAAGGTCATGAACTTGATTTTCCATGGCTTCCTTCTCTTAAGTAGAGAAGATTAAATAGAGTACATGACAAGTATCGGACATATTTTGGTGCTGTGGATCTTATTTTTCATAACTCATTTAAACAGCGAAAAGTTGAACGGAAACTACAGATAATTGCGCAATCAACAGTGTAATAGCATGTTGTACAGCTAAAAATGCACCCCAGTGGCATTCTTAAAGAACAACAAAGAGACTTACTGTTCGTTGATGACAAAGATGCAGTTGTCTTGTGAGGGTAAGCCTGACACTGGATGCTTGCACGTCACCTTTCGCTCATTGTGACTTTGGAGGACAGACAGAAGAATGGAAGAGAATGTTAGAAGAGATGTTAGACACCACCAAAGACACTTCAGTAGCACCGTACATAGTTCAAATCAAGGTCTTAATAACATAATTTTATAAAGAACATTGTTATAATATAATATAAGAAAAGTACTGCATGGTCTGACGTGTGAACAGAAGTGCTTGCACTGCATGTGTAGACATAAAAACGGGAACACTGACTTTAAACAGGATAAACGACTGGTCCAAAACAGGCCCAGTCACACAAACATTGATGAAGGCTGATAAATGGAAAAGAATGAACACAAACAAAGACAGACAGGTGCTTGCCAAGGTCAACAAATGGGCAAAACAAACCAGAAGGGGTTTGCTGTTCACAAGTGGAACTCAGCCTTTATTCACAACAGTGTTCACCACAATAAGAACAGAAAATAGGAGTATGGATTTGAATGGACCCCTAAATGGGTGTGCAAAACTGCTAAATCATCAGAATTCGGCTTCTGTACCAGTAAATCACACAAATGACCAACAGCTACTGGATCTAACAAACAGTCATTATGTTAGATTTGCTGCCACCAACCCGGTCAGTTCTACCAGAAGAAGAGTGGAAAAACAGTGGAAAAGGCTGCACATTCTTGTTGGTTGGTTAGAGATATTTAAGCAAAAGCAGATTCAAGTAGAGTCTGGTCATCGGTCAGTATGTGCACTGGAGGGCCTCAGGGATTGAAGACGAACCAGCTTTACTGCTCTGAGATTTCACTGATAAATCCTGAATCACGTTTGATTGAGTGGATAGCACAAGCTGAGGCTTTAGTTTACCAACAATCCTATTCCTATGTTACTTTTCAGAAAGGGTTTTATATTAGTACTTATATATCAGGTTATGAATCACCGCAAGGAGAAGTTCAGTTTGTGTACATACAGTGTGTTGTCAGCCCATTCATCAAATACAATGACAGCAGTATAGATTTAAAAAGACATGACATAATGTGTTTTGTGAGTATGTCAACAACACGTTTCGACTCCCTTTACATGCTTGATGGTCTTTCTATACTTCATTTCACTCAGGCTGGACCATAAAAATAAGGGAGTCAGGCTGCAGTCCAAAAATAACACACATTTTAAATATGGGGTGCTCATGTACTGCAAAATACCAAGTATGAAATGGGGGGTTTAGTTTCAGTTTAGCCTGGAGAGCAACAGTCTCCACAGCTCTGGTCTATAATTACAGGAGGCACTGCTGGCAGCAGAGCTCTCTGTGCGGTCTCGGTGCAGACGAACGGCACCATTTTTCTTTGGTATCCCTTCGCACATGCCTCAGCTTTGCATATAGGTTGGCTTCAGAAAGACAGAAAGTCTGGATACATATTTATGTATCCAGTATTGGGTTAAACGAATAGAAAGACAGGAATGAAGAATGAGTTTTAACACAGGACCAGTCACAAAGAGCATGCACTTCTGAAGAAAACCAGCCGTAAAACTCTTCATAAGGTTTTTTTGTAAATAATAAAAGAATGACTCAACACAAGCTCCATTAGGTTCTGAAGGATACATCTACAAAAACCTAGTAACAGTAAGTGATAAAAGATTATCTATCAGAAATGTTAATTTTATCTGATAAAGCTGTGATAAACCCCGATGATTAGCTGAAACTCTCATTAACAGTTGTGGTTCATCACGACTGACAGACCACTGTAAAAAAACAAATGAACCAACAGATATATACTCTCTTTGGGGTTTAGATAGCCCAAACTTTGAGATGCATCTGATACATATGTATTAGGTATTTTAGGCATTTCTTGTTGAAATTCCGACCATGTGAAGAGGAAAACCATTTTGATTATTTCTACCTTGAAAATTACTAAAATATAATGTTTTGTCAAATTCTGAAGTTCTTCAAAACATTAACACAGAGAGGAGATTTGTTCATTTATTGGTTAAAATCACCTTTAAAATGAAGTCTTCTTAGGGTTCTTAGGGTTACATCTACAAACTTAAAAGGCCCTCCTGGCGTTACAGCTTCTGCAGATGTGCTCAATGACACATGTACAAGGTCGGTGTTTTTCAGAGAGGGTTTGTGTGGCATCACAGAGTCCCAATACCTAAATGGTCAGGAACTATTGGAGGAGGTCTTAAACATTCCCAACACGACCCATGTCCTATGGGAGGACAGTCAGAAGAAAACAAGGCACATAGAAAGTAACATGATGGTTTAATATAGGCAATAACAGGCAAGAGAAGTAAATGTCATCCACATTTTCCTATCGAGTTGGAAAAGCTCCTTTTGGACAAAGGCAGCCTGAGTCAGTGGTTGTCTCGTTCTGAACTACTTTTCAGATATGTTATCCTTTTTTAATTATACATCAGTGAGCTCCAACATGTTTCTGTGACAGACATTGATGAAAAGGATGAAAGCATCCAACTGAGGTTTTCAAAGTTAATTCTATCATCACCACATGGCATCAACAGCTGCTCCCAATCATTAACAGATCATATTGCAAAACAATTATTGACAGAATATGTTGGTCTCTGCCGTGTACGACACATCATAGGGGCTCTCGAAAAAAGAAATAGTCAGAAATAAGTACACTGACGACAGTAGCTGCGATGCTATGTTTTTTAATGGCCTGCTTAAATTACATTAAAATAGGGTATTCACACTTTTCATACTGCCGAAAAATCAATCTTATAGTTATCTTAAATCTTACAGTTATAACACCTTTAAAATGGTCACACATGCGCCAAAGGATGTGGTCGGTGGTCACTACAGTCAGTATTAAGTTAAACATAAAATAATGTGAGGGTACCAAATGGGTGCATATGGGAACATTTGAAGGGTAAAAAACATTGCATGTTTTCTTTTAGGACCGTCATTTCTTGCTGTTTTCTTGGGGGAGATGTTTGCTCATTGGGTGGGTCTGTATGAAAAGCCAGAGGAGGTTTCTAGCCTCTAGACATCAGACAGAGAGAGGTTTGGAACTGTGAGTGGCTCTCAGAGCTGACCACCACACAGTGAGGAGGGCCAAGCAGCTTTCTGGATTCTCCACAGCCTTGTCAACAATAATGAGGAACTTAAAGTCTGGGGGTCAACACTTGGTGTTTTATTGTTTGACTTGGGTCTTTGATCCCTCATTCCACTTTGACACTTTAGACACTCAATACTGAGAGGCTCTTCACATTAAACAGAGGGGAAGGGTCTTCATGAGTTTTGACAACATTTTATTTTACCTATAAGGTTTTAGTCTTAGCTAGTAAAAGTTCTACTTCAGCACAAAAAAGGAATCTGGCTCTTGCTTTAAATTGCTTGTATTAAGACATAAATAAATGAAATGAACATCGCTCACTGAGCTATTTTGAAGGTGGGTCTGTACCAGCCCATGGCCACATGTTGACAAACCCCCTACTGTAGACACGGCGATGATTCCTCAACGTGTAGATACCTAGTCTATGGGGGTAGAGCGAATTCTAAAGAATGAGGAAAGAGAACATATAGGGACATTTATCTATGATGTAGCAAGGCCAGCTGAAGCTTCTGAAAGTCTGAATCAGTGACAATAACATCCGCACATATCACCAATATCAAACTGTGCTGTGACATTAATTCAACAGGTCAGTTCACAGAGATATGCAAATATCCCATCTGTCAGTGGCACATTATTTATATCTGATTGCTTCCTGCCCACACAAGCTGCTTTTACCATATATGAATACAGAATTGAATGTTCAAGAAAATTAGATTGTCTGCACAATTTCTATACTGTCCTAACACAGCGAATGCATCCACATGTTCAGTCAATCCACTGACATTGCTGCAAGCCCTTGACTGAGTGGGTATTCTATCTACACAGAAGAACAGGGCAATCAAGCCTCCCAGCCTTCTTTCCCAAGGATACGGCTTAATGACGCAAACGGCATGCAGCAGTAGTTGCTTTAATCACAGCCCTGGAAGTGTGTATTGCCCAAAAGGATCACACCCTTTCTGTGGCAGCACTGTGTAACTGAAATTCCAATATCCTATTTCAATCAAACTGTGCAGTTCATATTCTAGATGCCGAAAAATTTGGCCATGATTCTACATTTACACATTACACTCTACATTTAATCACTTAATAAGACCTCGTGCAAGAATGTGGCAAACTTTCCCCTCGGTTGTCATTAAATGTAAAAATGCACCTAAAACACAGTTTGTATTCAAAATATAAGATACTGAAAGCAGAAAATCCTAGGAAAAGTTTACAAGACCTCAGCTAGAAATCTGTTCCCGTAACAAGTGACAGCTCACCACTCAGAGCATTTCAGTGATAATTAATTCTCTGCTTAATGCTCAAAAATCCAATCCTATTTCAAAAGAAGGAACTTGGACATGACATTAGACAAGGCAAGTGGGTACTGATGAATACCGACATATCATCAGGTATTAACTGTCGTCAAAAAACAGAGTTGGGCTGTAGTGCTTGGGCTTAGTGTAATGACTCAATACTGCTCAGACATTGACTGGAGGTATGAATAGCCCCCCACACAAAAGCTGAGCTGAATAAGCAGAACAGGCAGTTTGAAAGAGTGCATGTGGGGGGCAGCAGGAGGAAAGACAAAACAGGGGTCTGCAGC
The DNA here is from genome assembly GCA_901007665.1 of Aeoliscus strigatus. NCBI lineage: Eukaryota > Metazoa > Chordata > Actinopteri > Syngnathiformes > Centriscidae > Aeoliscus > Aeoliscus strigatus. The sequence continues at coordinate 48,539 of CAAKHB010004604.1, forward strand.
CCCCCGGCGAGGCCACATGAAATGCAGCAACATGAAGCAATGTACTGTGACAAAACTGCAATACCTGAGACACACTGTAGGGCATATGGGAACACATAGAATTTTTGATAACGTAGCCAGCGTCCACTTCTGCGAGCCCATTACCTTTCACCTGAGACCCTTAGACCTTTTTTCCCCCAAAAAATAAATTAGCAGCTTCCTGAAGCAGCTGTAGAGTGCAGTGTGTCACGGGGTGTCACAGCTGAGCAGTGTCTTGGAATCTAGCTGCATTCTCAGGGATTTCCTTTTTCTTTTCCAATAAAGAAGTGAAATTTCGTATTCAAAGAGGAAGTAAACTGTGGCATAGTGCAGGCGGTGTAAAACAAACATCACTGTGACCCTATGACTTGGGGACCTGGAATTGTGATTGTTCCTCATCAAACATAAGGCTTTGTTCCTTAAATCTACATTTAAAAGAAATATAGTGACTGCGATAGCAGTCAAAGGTCGCTTTCTTCACCATGAGTGTCTATAAATTCCTTCTTCTTAACCATTCAATGTTCAATTTCAAGCTTCATTTAAGACAACAGCATGCTAATATTCAATAAAGCTTCAAGGCAGATAAGTACAAGGAGAAAAGCCAAAGGCAGTCTGCTGAAAAAACTGTATATAGGAAAACTGTCAATTGCGTTTTAATTCCTTCAAAGTAAAAAGGGCATTACTTATATTCTGTGCACATCTATACATTCACTGCAGGACAAAGGGAGGAGATGTAGCTACCCAACCAAAATAGTTCCCAGAACACAAAATCAAGGTCAGCTCCTGAGAGAAATGGATGGAGAGAGAGAAGCAGGGACAGATCAACAAAGACATTGTTGTCAGAACATTTCGAAAACATCTTCAGCATTGTTGAGTGTATTTGACTAAAGTCTTTTCTAAGGATACTGTACGACATTTATCTCATCTTTGAGGCAACACAGCTGAGATGATAGAAAGGGAATCAAGGAAACGCTGCTGACGGACAGACAACACCAACAATAATGATGCATTCCACTTGTAGAGGACTCACCTCGTGGTGAAAACAGAGTTGTTTGCCTTCCACTTTGATCACAACATAGTATGTCAGAAAAGGTTTTGCTAACTTTTGGTTTGATAAACATCCAAGGCTACTACACTGCAACAACATTCCCATTGGTAGCACACAAAGCAGCGCTGTGTGTATGGGTCACTGAAATGGACACAAAATACCTAAATGCTACAAAACCAGTACTAAACACAGTTTACACTGACAGATAATACTGTGTGCAGTCCGATCACCAAACCTTTACAGAAACAATCTTTGGTTTCTTCTTCTGTAGACTTAAACTGAATTAAAATTGCTGGAATACACAATGTCGATTTCAATATAACCACGTTCCAATGATGGCAACCACATCATTCTAGATTTTGTTCAGATTTTCTCTCTTTTCTCTTTCCTTGCTATGACTTTCAACTATGTTGCAGCTTATACATGAATCTATCAGAATCTTGTAGGTGCTTATCTTCTTTATTATCAAATATTGAAGTAAAGGAAACTCACAGAAGTATTCTCATTCCTGCAAAAAGAGAAAATGTTTCTTTAAAAAGTTTCTTTCAATCTGACAGCACAATACATGACACACTTGTGAGCATTGTGTTCCTCCATATCTCTTTGTTTCATATCCTTAGAAAGGAAGGATGGGGTGACATATCTGGTCAGAGTATGACCAGCATTTGACAGTTAATAGGCCCGGCATTGAAACTTATCAGTGTTTACCATCAAGGCTTAAAGTCAAATCAGTCAAATCAAATCAATTAAATATGACTCTGCCTTCCTCTCTCCTTGATGTGTTCTACTCAGTGCGAACTAGAGCGGAGATTGCAGCAAATAACAGGGCAGACCTTTATCCCTGCTGACCTGCAGGTTAATTAGCACTTCCATTAGTTGGATGGCACATCTGAATGGGGTTCTTTACAATTCAGATCCATCCATCGAAAACTCTGAACTCTCTAAAGTCTCTCGAGCATTGTAAACACCACCATTTCAACAGACATTAGCTTGTGAGTGCAGCAATGTTGTGCTCAAGTATTAGATGACAAAGTGCTCCATCCCCAGGCCGAACACTACAAACAAATGATCTGTCTGCTGAAACATCCATGTTTCTGAGTGTGTGGAAACACTGAGCACAGATGACAATGGACACAGAATGAGCTCATAGGAATTGTAGACAAAGTAACTACTGATGGCAGGACTGCTGCTCTTGTCCTCATAGTGGCTCTGACAAATGTCAACCTGATCTGCAGGCCTTGACTCACACACTTGCTAAGTCACATTACATTCCACAGCACGTCTTAGACAGTAACCACTGTGCTCCAAGCTTCTGTCGAAACACACATTCAAAAGTTGTAGCTCGCTATATTAGTTGTTGTTTTGGTTCATGGTCACAGGTTCATGCAATGCTCAAGTTTGAGAAATAAGACATCCTTAGAAACAAATTCTACAGGATCATACAGAATTTGTGTAACTTATTGTGTGGCTCACAAATCGTGGCATACCCCATATAAACATTCTAAAACACATGATGTTGCTGGGCAGAGCTACGTGGGCTATGTGTAGCTCTGGGTGGACGAGGTTATTACAAAGAGACTGTGGTCTCCTGGCCACTGCAGGAAAATAAGTAGGCTGTGCTGTAATTATGGGGGCGAACTAACTGTGCAAAACAGATAAACGCTTTTAAAGAGACAAAGCATCATCTGATGTCAATCCAATCCTGGCGATTGCTAATAGTGAAACACATGTCACACACCCTGGAAATGGAACTGCTGAGAACTAAAAGTAGATTATTACGATTTGCATGACAAACTCACTTTTCATCAGACAATGTTGAATTCAATAAATAAATGGTCATTTTGTGACTGTAAATCAAAAACCCAGAGACAGACATGTCAACTACTTTCTAGTGAAAATGAATGCAATCAACAAAGCTTGTTGTGAACTACATCTTGTACAGTTAAGGTCAGGAAATAACTAACATTAGATATGAAAATAAGAGAAATATATACGAATGGAAGACTTTATGGACTATGTGACTTCCAAGCCACATCGAGGTGCTTTGATAATATTCTGGCATGATATCAGGATAAACATGTTGTAGACTCTGTGTGTGTGTGTGTGTGTGAGAGAGAGAGAGAGAGAGAGAGAGAGAGAAAGAGAGAGAGCTGCCAGGAGCCGCTGCAAGTGCTGCTCAGCCCATTTCCAGCATCACATATCCGCCTTAAACATCCCTAACGACCGTGTTTAGCGCACACACCAACCGCAGAGTTTTCTACTTACAGTGACAAAACCTCCGGTAACGTCCGAGCACTTCAACAACCTCGTGGAAGTGGAAAAATAAAACAGAGGAACCGGGACCGGGAACCGTTGTATCCACTTGAGAATGAGATGTGTCGCTGTGAGACTTTCTCGTAACTCTGAAGACGTGTGTGGAGGTACGCTCGCGCCGCTGCCGCTGTGCTCACGAGGCAGAGGCTCGGCTCTCTGCTCTCTGGTAGGCGACGCGCGCCCGGCGGAGAAACCCGAGAGGCAATGACGTCATAGCCCGGATGTAAAACGAGAAAGGTGGCCGGTGGTGAAAATAATCTCTTTAGTTGTATTTTATTATATTTATTTCAAATTGCATCCATTATTTGATATAATAATAAAATATATTTCACTTTTTTCAATATTTTTTGTATCGTTATGGTTTTTGTATCATTATCACTCTGTTTCTACATTCTGTACCTTTTCAAATGTTAAATAACGATTTTCATGAAAAAAAGGTGGCTGGTGGTGGATATGTTATTCTGCGCAATTCCAAAGTGAGCAAACGTGGGTAGGTGTGCAGAGAGAGAGCGGCTGAAGGTGCATATCTGAACATAACCCTGACAAGTAAAGATCGGGGCAAATGATCCTTGAGTGTCGCAATGTACATCTTGTTTTTACAAAATGAATAATAAGAAGGAAAGATGTCATGAACAAACCTTCAACCTTCTCTAGATCTGTATACAATAACCTTATAGAAACCACAAAAAATGGGAGTAGAAACCTTTGACATTAATACCGTATTGTCTTAACACTGTAGCATAATGAAACCTACCTGTAAATCCAACAGCCCTGCACAAACCTTTATTTCACTGCTCATGCTGGCGGGTGTATTGCGGTTCTGTTGAACTGAACTAGACTATCCTGAGGGATGTTCATACTGTTTAAATTAGATTTGAAACTTCTTCCAAACAGATTCAGTTCAATGCATGTGTATATTATCTAATGTCTATTTTCAAAGTAATACAGACTATACATCATTGTTTCTTTAGTGCTGTATCCAGGCAGGTCGATTATATTCATATAAACTAACATAAAGTTTATTTCCCCAAAGCTGCTTCTGGAATTTACTGCCTCAAATATGAATGTGGCTAGCCGCACCTCCCTCAGCTCATTCTTCAGCAAGCCCCAACAAAGAGGCATGTTGAAAAAAATAAGACAGAAAAAGCTGTGGCTGCAGTGAGCTGGCTCATCATGAAACTATTTTGAATCTGATTCTGATAAAGCTGCTGAAAATGTGTTGCAGACAGATTTCAAACCAGAAATTATATCAGTGCATCTTAGGTCTGGTTTCCATTCTTGTTCATCCAAGTTACTGGAGCCGTGTTATCTGGTAAGTGGGAGAAAGAACTGCATATCAAGTAGTTTCAGCGGGGAGCCGGCAGCTATTGAAGACATGAAAGCCTGGACAATGACCTCAACCCCAACCCAGTAGCCAAACAGCTCCTGCACTCATCAGCCTGCTGGGTGCAGTCAATAGTGAAGGAAGACACCCAGAGACAGTCAATACACTCTGGTAGGCTGCTTTTCTCTCTTGCTTCCTTGCCTTTAGTAGATTTTAACACTCATTCAGTCTAAACACAAAAGCCACATGCATTTTTACAGTTATTAACACCATTAGTAATATGTGAACGACCTGGATCATCTCTAGCACATAAATAATATATCACAAATCCATTACCAAGAGGGGTGGACTAACACATTCAGTACTTAGACTGCCAGGGATGCCCTTAGATGTTTCTGCCACCTGGGACCGAGATTGGACATCTTCAACAGAAGCAGTCACTAATGGATATCTGGAGGATATATGATATGATATTTAGGTCCAATCCATGAAAGATGAGTCTGTAGCGAATGTGGAGTTTGTGTTCCATTGCACACAAAAAAAAGCGTCAGAGGGGAAAGTCGAAGCAAGCTGTTAAGCCATCTGTGTATGTGTAATGTCCCGCCACAAGAGAGAAGGTTTTTGATCGAGGAGAACTGAACCCATGTTTTCCATCTGAAGAAAACTGATCAAAAGAAAAAAGGGTTGTGTAGTCAGGGTGGTTATACCATCAAGTCACCATTAACTTCCACTGCACAAAAATGAAACGCTGGTGCTTCCATCTTGCACAGATTACATCATTTGGACTCTCTGTAGTGAATAAAACCACTGTGTTGGGGTTGTTTGCATTACGATATGTCTCTCAGAGGCAGCTGTCAATCATGATCTCACAACCCTTTTCTGTCACATTTAAACTGAAAACTGACATGAAAACGTGAACACATGAGGCCATTTGGCTGTAATTTATTGAGCAGCTACTCTTTCCACTAGGGAAGGACAGGGCTTACAGATTCTATTGAGTTTCATCAGTTTATTCACTTACAATGAATACAATTCATTGAGATAAATGAAGGAACTTAAATTGCTCACGTTTCTCCTGTTGGTGCCTCACAAAAAGCAATTAAATATGAATAAAAAGAAATAAGAAGAAATAACCCTACAGCTGAGCTTTTGTTTTGATTGAAACTGTAGGTTTCGTGTTGTAATTTCCCATTTTCAACGATGCCAAACTCAGAGTTAGTGGACAGAAATCCAATTCTTCAAATCTTCTTACAGTACTTCCTCAGGCATTCCGTGGGAGCGTGAGACCTTACTACTGTTCCAGGAATTGTTTTACAGGGGTATGAGCATCCTACAGTTATACAAACTCTGTTTCATCTCAAACCAAAACTTAACTACACTCTATTTTACAGCTACAGTACACACCATTAGACTTTATGACAGGAGAAGAGTAACATGGAGGGGTAGCTCAAATCAGTTGATGCTATCACAGCAGAGTGGTTTGGCTCCACAACTCCTGTCTGGTTATCACAAGTCAATGGCCTTGACACAGTAACTGTTCATGTGAAAAGGTCTGTGCAAAAAGCAAAATATGTGCAGTTGGTAGTCTGGAAAAAGAGCACTAGAAAGCAGTGATACCTTTGAAAACAGAAAGGTGCTGATTGATCTCTTTGGATTTTCTTCAGCTGCAGTCTATTCCACACTTTTCCAATACTTCTAAGACCTGTTCAAATCGAAGAGCAGTCATTGCTTAAACTGCACAATACTTCTGTGTATCTCTGGCTGTCAGCTGCTGTACACCAAAGAGAAATTAGACCCACAGGGTCATCTGTGGATCAGACTCGATGTAAAAACACACAAAATCGTCACACTGTGTCAATTATCAATGAAAAATAGTGTTGCTTTCCAGCTATTGCTTGCACAAGAGGCTTCATCCAGTTCTCAGCTGACAGATGCTGAGGGGAAGCTTTCAGACTCATTAACTACCCACACAGAGAGGGAGAGAGACATGTTCACTTGTATATTCACTCTCAGAGGATCTCCTCTACCTGCCCACTCACTCTGTCTCTTTCCTAATCCACCTACATACCCACCTGCTCTTCCTAGAAACTGAGGTACAAGTTATTACCTGCTGATGTTTAGAACTGCTGCAGGCATAAAGGCTGCAGTTGATTGTGAAGAAGAGAATTAGAGCATTTGCCAGCACTCAGCAGGGACCTCTGTTCCAACTGGGTGATAGTGAAAGAATACCGCATGCATAAATAGTTCCATTAGCAACATGACTTCAGGGAGCCAACAGGCTAGAATGACCACCCCCTTGGTATATGTGAGCAAAGAGGAAAGGGTTTCTCCAGCTCCAGTACTAAGCTTATTGTGGCAAATGAAGCTGAAAACCAACAACAGATTCTTCACTGTATAAAGGCCATTCCAGACCAAAGCTTAGGGGTGCAACTTAATTGTTGCAGACACAGCTACAGCGGTCTGAACGGTCCCGCTGCACCTCTGCAATAATCAGCGCTCAAAATTGCAGAGGATTCTACCTGTTCAATCGCAGATAACGGTTGCAGACTGGCTAACATTCTGACCAATCAAATGCAAGCTGGTAACAGGGGCCCACATGGTGTAACTGTGACTGACTGACGTATACGGCCACAAACATGTTAACTTTGGAACGGAGGACAGGGGCAACGTGCTGACAAATCCTTTTGACGCGCAACCGTGTATTTGCAAAAGTGGGTTCCCCCACTCATACCCGTTGCTCTGGTACGACAATAGTTTACTTGAGCAATGTGAAGTTGCAATGAGCGGTCGCAGCACCTCAGTGTGAACTGGACCGTTGAGGGACAGTTCTGTTGCAAGTGGATTCACGTAGCTGCACGTTGCAAGTTGTTGTGCCTGGAATCTTTGGTCTGGACTGGACGTAAGAGGTATTTCCAGATGCTATCAAACAAGATTTCGAGAGTACACAGCAGCAGTTGTTTCAGTATGTTTTAATGGAGACAGGGTTAAGGAGAATTCAGCAGATTTCTTTGCAATGATTACAAAGATGAGACTGAAAATATTCATCTGAAAACAACTACAATCTTCGTTCAAAGAGAAGGTAATCCTGGACAGCTGGCTTTTCCCTTTCAGCTATTGTGTTACAGGGACATAACTCTTCGCAATGCAGACAAATGGGCAATAATCAGCTAAATTCTTCATTTTTAGTGCATTTTTGAGCGATTGTGCATTTAGTACATGATTATTAGTGACTTTCTGGACAAGAACATGTATTTAAACAAGCATATCAGAAAAAGTAATGTGGCTAATTTTGCAGAGACAAACAAAATGGGCCAATCAAAGAGGAAGTGAAACACCCCCCCCCCCCCCCCCCCCCCAGGCTGCCAGTAAGTTTCAGACAGCTGAGTCCTTTCTTTAATTACAACACTACACTGACCATAATTACACACTTCGGTCAGAAATCGCTGTGGTAATGACTCATTGAAAATCGATGCACTACAGAGTGGATTGGTCCCACACAAGAGCAAATGTGTTGGAGGTACTGTGTTGTCCTGGAAGTGAACAAAGACACTCAGATCACAAAAGTGATGAGGCAACAGAGCAGAGGGAAATTATGTCAGCAGACCGGTGAACCCTGAGTGTTTTTTCAAGCCCAATGGCCCCAGAGAGTGACATCACAGAACGTCAGCAAGAGAGCGGCGCTGGACAGACTCGCTCCACTGCTCAGGCTGCTTTTACGCCTTGGCAGCACTGGCAGTAACAAATTCCAGAGTTTGCAAGTCAAAATACCTTTAGTGATGCACCTTAGCATCAACATGCACCCCCCCCCGACACATGCTAACTCAGCTTAGCCTGCCTGCTGATTAGGCTTGACTTTCATCTTTTTCTCATGTTGTGTATAAGCAAAGATTACAGAGAATCGCAACCCTAGTTATCCAAGATGTATTTATAGATGCCATACATATTGCAATGCAGAACTGACAGCATCCACAGCTTGACAACTTTGTGTTCACAAGAGAAAGTCATCTGAGCACAGAGGTAATTATTTGCTTATGAATAATTTATAGTTGTAAAGTTCAAGGCAAACAAAAAAAACTTCTCGGTAAGCAGAGCATCAGTTTGTGGTTCAGAGTACTATGGGAAAATTTTTCACGTGTTTCAAGAAAACTCAAGTAAATGCTAATGAATAAGTTCTACTATTTTTGTTGCAACTTCAGGGTTAAATGGGTAATGAATCAAGAGAGCACAAGTATTTTGAGAGAGAACCGAAACGGAAGGTTTGTGAGGTTGTGAGACATCTGTGGGTTTTCAGTCAGGTATGGATGAGTCAGCAGAAATGAGTCTGTCTCATATTGGGTTTCAACATACCATCAGTAGATTACCTCAGTTTACCGTTAGCTGCATTTCCACAAACCTCCAAGGATTTTGTCCAGATGTAAATCCACATTTCAGTCCACATCCCTTATCTCATTATATCACAAGAGCTCTCTAGATGTTTCTTTCACTCTCACAATGTCATACATAATAAATTTCAGTAATATAATCCCTGATAACAGAAATTACCATCTAGTTGGTATGTGCATTGTGAATTTAGTGCAATCCTGAAATCAGTGTAAGGTTACAACTCAAGGGAAAAACAACACATGGCATCCTAATGATGACTTTTTACATCCACCCACGCAACCCACTTCCCAGAGGTTAATATTGGATAAAGAGCGGCAACTCTGACTCATGTTCAGGTTCCACAGAGCACATGAACGATGCATTGTGAACCTAATGAATGGATGAACTTGTGTTCAGGTGTGTTGCGTCAATCATCAGCGTATGTGATCATTTTTTCCCCCTGAGATTTCTTTGTAGATGCAAACTGACTGAAGATGAGAAAACTGAGATGGAAGAAAAACTCTCTAAACAAATAAAACAGCATTCAACAAAAACAAACATTATATCGGAAGTAAAAAGTCTGCTTATCTGCATTTATAGGTATGTGTGTGTGCTCCTATTAAATGATAATTACCCACTTGCAAAATGACCTCTGATCTTCCTTCCAAACCAGATCTACATTAGATTCCCACTAATTACACTGCTCCTATTTGTCACGACTTCTTCCTCCATTTGTAAAACTGTTCTATTCTACCAGGACCCCATTTTAAATGGCACACTACAAAAGAGGTGGTGGTTTTATGGTAGTCAAGTATTTGACGAGCAAACTGTCTAATTCCATATGAATAAGGACAAAGATGTGTAATTGCAGTCTCAAGAATTCTTTTGACTCAGTTGACTGCAGCCCCCACCACCACTTAAGCAGAGCTAAGAGGAGGACAGGAGGGTAAAGTAATGTAGTGAGCAGTTGCTATTAGAATATTCTGGAGGGAGATTTTACTTTACTTTGGGTAAAACCACATGATCCACATATGTACACGTATGTATACACAATACAATGTTGCAATGTGCCCTGTAGAATCAGGGAAGTCAACATGGCAAGTTATCATTCCTTCTTTACTTTAGTCATTGTTTCTCACATGAAACTAAAAAAAATTTGCTCCCTGGTGATGAGAATACACTGAGGGTTTGATCCCGTACCAGGCCTTCAGTAGAGATGAGCATGCTCAGTACCTACTCCTGCTTTGGCCATATTGTCATGGAAAGTGTCTTCGTGGTGTGTGTGTGTCTGTGTGTGACAGGGAATGCATGACAGAGAGCAATGTGTGAGAGCACCCTTAATATAACAGCAAACTGCAATCTCATCAACCACAGCCATAAAAAATAGACCTCCCATCATGATTGGTATTATTGGTTCCATCCATCATTCATACTATAATAGGCCGAGATAAGGAAACATTGTGGTCAAAGGAAAAGCCACAATCACAGTTGCAGCAGAAGGGACAAGGATTTTTATTGCCGATGGAGAGAAAGAGAGAGGGGCGGGTGTGTGTGTGTGTGTGTGTGTGTGG
>CAAKHB010004604.1:59194-93003 GCA_901007665.1 Aeoliscus strigatus
CTGTAGTTCCTCTCATCCCCAGGCAAAGAGAGTTTAACAGAGGGACAGCATTACTCAGACTTCGGCCCAGCTGAGTAATGAAAAGATGACCAACAGAACTGGGGCAGGCATGAGATTGACAGAGTGAGATGCTTAAAGAGACGGAGAGGAAAAGAGGGAATAGGAGTACAATTCTAGAAATTAAAGGAGAAGAACACTGATTAAACAGACGCTGCTAGTTTGTCTAAAAGACACAGTGGCGGTTATCATGCAGGGCAACACCTAACCTTATTGGATTACAATTTCTTTCAGGTCCACAGAGGAGCTACTTCGCAGCACAAACAAAACCATTAAGCAGATGTTGTGCATAGTCAAATATTATTGTCACCTGTTTGCACAAAAAGCAAACAGCTCATGACTACACAAACCAAGGGGAAAGCACATTTTCCAGTTCCTGTTTAACAGTTCAAGTCATGTTAAAACTAAGTGATAGCTAAGAGGATTTAGCAGATACTTTAGGGAAGATAATGTCTGTCTGTCACTCCATTAGACTGTTGGTCAGCCAGACCTATTTCTTGGTTCAGACTGAAATATCCTGAACAAATATTAGATGGATTGCTGATGAAGTTTACCTAGAAACAAGAATCCATTGATTTTTCATCTTGGGCCAACACCAGGCTATCATTTTGGATGTGAAACATAATTGGTCTTTACCATTGTTAACATCGTGTCTTTTGAACGATTAGTAAGTTAGCGTGGTCATTAGTATATAGTCACATAGTCAATGTCACGAGTGTCAAGCCACCCGCCACGTTATGTTCATGTCTGCCCCGTTTTATTTTGAAAGTCACTGTCTGTTGTCATTTTCGCCACCTTGTCCTTCCTCCCTTGATTGCCCTCATTGTTTCCACCTGTTCCCCCTCCCTTGTTACTTAAGCCGGTCATGTCATGTTTTCAGTTGCCGAATTGTACCTTGATGGTCGAGAACGCGTCCTTGTCATCGTCTGGTATTTGATCCTTGCAGGAGTATTTTGAGTTACCTTGTTAAGCCATTTCATAGCCTTTGCTTTCCTATACTCAATCCTTAGCCTTAGCTTTGCGCTTTATGTTTGTATCATCCAAATTGTCCTTTTCCCCGGTTCGGGCGCTTTATGTTCACAAGTAATTCTGTACGTTTTTCCGCCTCCTACGTGAGTGTAGTTTTCAGTTCTCTCCTTCTCCCTCTCCTGATCTATAGTCTCGTTTTGAACATAGCTTGTTTGTTCTTTTTTTGTCCCCAAATTCCAATAAACCTAAGTTTTGGTCGTCTGCATCTGGGTTCTGAGTTTCCTTCCCTTGGCCATCGTTACAGTCAAGGTTCAGTGCAAAATGAAATCCAATATAGAAGAACACATTCATTAATCCCCTTGAGGAAATTTACCTGTGCAGTCTCAACCATCCACAAGAAGAAGCTAACAAAGAGTTATGTTAACATGGTACATGCTAACACATGGAGCACTGGGCAACCACTCCAGAAAATGCCTGCAGCATTTGTAGTATAGGTTATAAGTGCAACCCACAACTGTGTCCTCATTCAACATCCTGATTTGAGGTTGTGGTCGAATATCCCATCAATCCATATCTTAAATGAGGGCAATCAATGGCAATGTCTCGCAAAAAAAAAAAACACGCACTGGGTGGTGACAGAGAAAAGCAAAGCTGACAAATTGAGGACAGCTTTCAGTGGTGGTCAGCCCAGGGAGGCAGTGGATCAATCCACTGTATGTTCATGTATCTCATTGTCTCCGTCTTCTGCCTTCAGTCCACGGTCAGATATAGTTCATTAGAGGCCATCATCTCTAGGACAGGCTAAATAATAACATCTTTCATGTTTCTGTTTCATAAAGCATGGCCATAACCCAAGTCTGATCAGCTTTACTGGGAGTGTCCTCTTTGGTCACCCACTGCTGTTTTTATAGGTGCAGCTGCATTACTCAAGACCTCTGTGAAAAAGAAAAACAAGCTACTTCTGTTGTGGGTCAAATTGTGTTCTCTTGCAGCTCACCACACCTAAAACCCAGTTGTCCAAACCATGATCTGTGCCGAGGGATGATATGGTGTCTTACAAAGAAGCCCTGTGAAAATGTGTCCTAAATTGGCCGGCCTGCGGCTCCTTCCTTAAATCAAGAGATGTAGAGTAAACTGGGCAGATGGTTCGCAGACTGCAAAACAATGTACAAACAATCCAAACACTGCCCACTTCTCAAGGGCCAGCGCCGCACATCTGTCCAAAACATTTAATGAAAGCTGTTTCTACCAGCATGTGGGCCACATACAGTATGACTTTGTTCATAAAAATATAGTTTGAAGCTACACAAATAGGATCAGTACTCATCTTAAAGCTAGAAAACAGGAACATTTCTTCCCCGTTGGATACCAAATTCAACTGTAAACACCTCCAGGTGAAAATCAGCCTGTCATCCTCCTACTCTTGCAGAGGCAAGGTTTTATTTTCGAACTAAACATACACTTAAGAAGCACTTACCTGTGTTGATGATGGAACAAGAAGGGGAAGGAACGAAGAACAACACGAAAATCCCTGTTAGTTTCCCATACAACATAACTTACTGTAACCCCATGATACAAACTGTTGAAATATTAATTTTCAGACCTCTCTGAATCAATATTCTTCACAAGCTGGTTGACGGTGGTTGAAATGCAGGGTCATACCAGCTAGAGCCAATACTGCCCTCCAGTGGCTACCAGACATCATTACCGTTATATCTGCATTAGCAGCGACAAAACCAACTGTTTCAGAATTGCAAAACAAGACTGCAACTCATTACATTTCATTCTAAATGAGTCCAGTAAGACTAGGAATTAAAGTGTTGGCCAGCACCGAAAAACAGGTAATCTTATATTCCACTAGCTTCTCTAAAACTTCACGGACATGTCCACTATATCACCTGGGGGAACTTAAAGGTCTCCTCGAAATCACTTGGAACAATCATTCAGGTCTGCCAGGATTCTCAAAAAACAACAAACACGGCTTATTTAACAAGTTTAACTACTGGACAGCAATGTCTTCTACCGTGCTCTAATATCATGTCCAATATCGTGTCCTGTATCTAAGGCTTCAAGTTTCCACATTTTGCACAATGACAGGCTTCCAAACTACATCTAACAATTTTGACAAGACGTAAATACATTTGTAAGGGTGAAAGTTTAACCTTTACGTTCTCTAGAATAATAGCAATGTTTATGTCTCTCTGGTGAAGTACAAATATGTTTTCATTCGGTCACATGTCACATGATGTAAGTTATGCTGCTTTGATGCCATCTGGTGAGTAAAATTGTAATTACACGTATCAGGTCTGAATCTCAGCTTCAGCAGCAATTTCAGTCAGCGTCCCTTATAAATACCATCGATGCATATTCAACAAAGACATGTATTTTCTCTCATGCATTTTAACTCATGTAAATTATTAGATCAAAGAACAGACACGTTTAAATCTTATTAAGACAATGTCAAAACCTAAACACTGATCAAAGACAAGCCTAAATTTAATTATTTAAAAAAAAAAACTGAACCTCAGAATAATTCAGATAAAAGAAGCGTTCATCTCCACACATGACAGATATTTATTATGATCATTAGATGTTCAGATCAGTGCTGATGGGAGAGAAAATCAAACATGTCCCAGAGGCCTCCACACACAGTCCAGCAAGTAATTTCATTGAAGATGGCTTTATTGAGGACTGGTTTCAAATGGTTTAGGGAAAGCATACAGAAGTTCCCAGCAGAAGGTTCCTCTCGGTGCCTCAACAAGTCACTCCTTTTTGCACATATCTCCTTCCAGTGATTGGACACCTTTAAAACTTTACTCGGTCGTGAAACGTGCAATCACCAGCACCCCTCCATCCAAGGTTCCATTTGTGTCCATAGCTGACAGATGTCACAGATGTAAACCCGATCCAGAGGTTTATGATTTGTCATTTAGCCCAGAATGAGCCATGAAGTCAGACTTTATTTGTAAAGCAAAAATTCAGAACAGCATCACCTGAAGCTTTGCATAACTATTAGAATAGATACCCAAAGTTCATATGAGCAAGTTTTCAGCAACGGACATGAGGAAAAACATCCTTTAACAGACTCAGAAACCTCTGAGCAGATCCAAGGTTACATGTGGGTGGCTTTCTGCCTCAACCAGAGAAACAGGGAAGGGGAGAGAAAGATGCAGAGGGAGAAGAAGAAAGCAGTAGGGATAGAAGATCAGAAGGATGGACATACAGATAGACCTCTGAATATAATGGATAATAGCATGAGCTGCCATCCAGAATCAGAATGTTGTGTAGCCGGCGCTTAACAAAAGAGTGATAACAATGGCAGCAAAAATCTGTACGGTGAGGTGAATGATTTCTGAAACTAATTACCACGGCGGTTCAGAGTGTAAGAGTAAACTCACATTATTTCTGCTATTTTCAAAAGAATAACTTTTCATCCCATTCAAATTTGTTCATTCCTTAACAGGAAGCCCATTTCATTTCAGTGAGAGCAAACTGCAGTTATAACCACACAAAAGAACACAACATTATTCTGCTGCTCAAGATCCATTTCCTACAGGTCTTTCAACTGCTTCAGTTGAGAAGTATCTCATAACATTTACCCACCCAAACTGCCTTGCTTGCACTTATATTCCACCGTGTTCCATGAATATACGGTAAACTAAACTAGACTTTAGTCAGATTAAGGTTTTCAAAACCAAGTTATCAGTAAAAGTTAATATATTGCTACATTATGTTCATATGTTACATGCCAATAATTACAACAGATCTTTGTTCCACTCTGTCCTGGCGAGGATTCAAGAAAGAAAATTACATAATAAAATAATTTGAATTTTCAAAGGGTAAAGCAATTCAAAGCTTGGCAGTGAGTCAGCTTCAGTTGTGCTTTAGTTCTTGGTAAAGTGCAAACTTCTTGTGTACGTATTTGAACTGTCACAACAAAAGACTAATGAGCTTCCTCCTCCATAAATAAACAAAGAACACAAATGGACAAAGAAGCAAGTCTGAACATATCATTGGATCTTGCATGTTCACACATATTTTCTGGGGGGGGGGGGTTCATCTTTTTTTTGACAAATAAATTTGTCATACATTCATCAAGCAATTTCAAATCGAAAAAATGCAAGTCATGTTAAGTCTGCAATATATCTGATGCCCAACAAGGGCAAGAGGTGGAGAAATACCCCAAATCACAAGCAAATCATTTTATAAACTCACTATGAATTTCAAAAAGAACTTGTCTTACATTTTATTTCATGAATACACAACTTTTGAAAGAATGACCAAAGAATGATGACCAGAACCAGTGGGTGGAAGAACACCTACCAAAAGATATTCGGTATTTCCATGATATTTGGCAAAAACACACATGACACATGTACAGCTCTCTTCCAGCAGGTTTTCAGTACAGAAATAATTGTACATGATTTAAACGACGTTGCTTGTCCTATATGACACAATGCAATATGACAAGTTCAAGTCTGTTCTCTGCTGACATCCATATCTTAACCCATCTCTGTACCATTTAGCAGTTATATGAGCCAACACACACAGAAACACAAGCATAAGCCACCCACACATTGGAGGAGAACCATCATCAGTCCAGAGACAGGCAGTAATAAAGCTGTCACACAAGGAAGCTGGCATGATCCTACTTCCTTCAATAGGACTCGCAGAGGCAGCAATCATAACGTCAGTGTCAATGTCGAGGGTGTATTTATCAGAACCACCAGCAGAGGTCTGACTGAGAGCGGGTGCCTGCTCATCCAAATCGTGGGAGGAATGCCTGCACAGTTTGTGAATAGCAGCACAGGGGTGGAAGGCTGCATTTATCCATGAGTGAGTGCTGATAGTGCTGATATTTAGACTAGAACATCAGAGTCATTCTTCCCTCCTTCGACTAAATGTGACTGAGGACTGACAGCTGATTAGGCTGATGGATCACATGGCGGTGTGCAGCCATTACCACTGAAGCCTGTCAGCTCACTCTGGACGAGCTGAATCACTCGCTCCCACACCCTCTTGCCAAAATTAAAAGAAGGCTACAATGATATAATGTACAGTATAAAGGAACTGACTAAATCTTTAAATGGTACAGTAGTTAGTACATGCCGGCCGCTTTTCATCCACTACATTGTGTAGGTTTGTTGCAGCTTGAGATCAGAATGGAGGAGTTAATGTTTTGGATGTAACCTTCAGATCGAGTCAATGTAAGCCTTCTTTACCTCACTGTTCCAGCATTATATGTTGTGATGGTGAAAGATTGATAGTGTCATGTGTTAGGACACCAGATCTTAAACATTAAAGGATTAAGGTTTTGTTGTGGAAAACTGATTGATGAATGAATGTTCTTTTCCAACAGAACAGACGCTGAAAACAGCCTGGTTTTATATCAGCACTGATTTGTGAAAATTGTAGAATAGTCACATGTCAGTGAGAGTGCTCATTAAATGACCCAACACAAGAGCCAAACAGTCAACACTTAGATACTAACAGGCAACACACAGGTACTATTCTCCCTCAACCCTATTTCTCACCACTCGTGCAAAGCAAGAGCAAAGATATTTGTCAGGTTCTACCTCCATCTGCATGTGGTCCTCACACACAATCCTATTCACATGCAAAAGCAAACAGCAGCTTTAAGTGAGTCAATTGTGCAGACTGCAGAGTGCAAAAACATTTGGATGGTGAAAATGTGTTGCTTTATGTGCTTCATAAACGTGGAGCGACCACATATACCAGTGTAAACATGCAGGCTTCAAAAAACAAAGACAAATGTTTCATGAGGTAAGCTGTTAGACCAAAGACATTTTATTTTATATTTTATGAATATTATATACTCCGCACACAGTGTCAGCAGCATTTGACAAAGCCCATCTACCTCAACCAAAACAAGTGGATTCTGACAAGGAGATTCAAGAAGTGCAAAAGCAGACTAACTGACAAGAAGCCAAGTGATAGTTTGAATAAGACAAGTAGAGTACCCATCTATTCTCCACAGTTATCTGTGAGTAACCTGACCTCAAACAGACGGTTGGAACTCCAGGAAGCAGGAAGCACGCAGTGCCTCCAAGGCACCAATTTAGATCAAGGGATGCACATTTAGCAGCATTTTTTTAACAGGGTTTTGTGTTTGATGAACACACAGTTCACATTCCTTTGTTCTGCAATGGGACAGCAAATTGTACATGTTTTCTGTGACTCAACTAAAGTACATTCTTTCGGTAACTGCAGCGATGCCATTAAGCCTGCGAAAAACACACATACAATATAAATCACAGCAGGTATACATTATTCTGTTCCAGACTTGGCAATGTTTAAATATTTGTCCAGGCATGGATGGACAGATCCGAGGACGGAGCGTGGGAGGGGACTACCCCACAGTTGGGGAATAAAAATTCAATCACAGCAACACTCGATGCACCCCCAACACATACACACACAAGCACACACTTAGTCCCCTGAGATAATTAAAACCTTCACCAAGTCTGTAGCTATGCATGCTGCATGGATATGGATATTTATTTTCAGGTAATTTAAAAATACCTAGCATTTGTAACATCTGATGGATCTGAAATCGTCTGAAAACTTGTTGAAATAACCATGATGATCATATCCTGTATGTCAAGTGCAGCGAAATTTGAAATGCACTCAGGTCAGGATGGACCTTGTACGGAACTGCACACACACATCCAGGAGTGGGACTTTCAGGGTTGTGAAAAGCTATTAAACCTTGGCTTGTGGTTTATCTGTGCCAACTATGGCAGCCCTTCCACAAAGCTATATTACATCACAACTTTTAAGATGAATGGCTTCTGGACTTGAGACGAAAAGAGTGTTTTAAACATCCTAGATGTGGTAGGAGCATTAGACGGGGCGTCATTTATCATATCTAGGCTACATGTTGAGATCACTTTCGTCCTGGTTGATAAAATTCACTTACTCTCGTGAGCAAAAAGGAGCCAACAGCACCGTCACTGAGATCCAGTGAGAGGATTAAAAACTTAGAGCCGTCGGGGGAAACCATGTCTGATAGCATACATTAAGTCTCCCCTCAAAGACGTGCATAGAACACACTATTGAGGGGCAGGCAGGTTTTTCAGAGGGGAACATTGCTGCTGACAATGTTGCTAGGAGAGACGAGTGAATAAACCAAAGCCATGAGATGGTGAGATATTAACCTTCCACTGCAGCTGCTGCTCAATAGAAAAGTTTTTCAGCAACCAAGACATCAAACAAGTCTCTATCCTCATTCAGTAAAAGAGCAAAGAGGGGATGTAGTGAGATACCATAGACACGCATCTCTCTGGATGCAGGGCAGTGGAGAGAGCCACTGGCTTCATAGTAGCTGAGGACACATAGTAGCTGAATTTGTAACAATTTGTTTCAGGAATCAGTTCAGTGTTCCAAGCCTTCTGTGGACATTTTTAATGTGGAGCTCCAAGTGCTCACAGCTGTAGAGTGATTTGAGCAGAATGACGGCTTCCAAAAGCTGCCTAATCATCACTGACCATCTGGAAAACAACTGGGTCATGCACTGTCCACTGGATGGAGAGAAACAGACTAGAGAGAGTAAAGGAATAGAGAGTGGGAAAGTATATTGCTGCCTGGGCTTAATATAACAGCTGTACCAATGTTAATAGACTTAGAATGTTAGTTAATTACACAGCAGAGCAGATGTGTGGATTCAAACCAACAAACAACAGAATCTTTGGCTTTGTTCTAAAATATGATCTGATGGAGGAAAAAGCTCTTTGGAGGTGGTGGAGTCATGTTTGAGGAGTATTTTAGAACATATGCCGCACTAACGCACACAAACTGCTCAAATGTTAAGAACTTTCTTGTTCTCACCAACTTTGAATCCCTCTCTGCTTTCCACCTACGGGATATGAATAAAAAATAAAGGCGAGTGCATGGTGGAGAATACAAGGGACCAGCTGGAACTGTCAGTAGGAAGGCACTTTCTTTAAGAAACAAAATGTACAAAGTCAAACCAATTGTTATGATGCAGGTTCATCAAAATCTTTTCAGTTTGGTGTGTGTTTGTATGTGTGTGTGTGTCTGTGTAGAATGACAATGGACCACCACTACAACCCCCCATGAAGACAGCTGTCTGTCCCTCCATTCACCGTGGCATAACGGCAGCGATGGACAACTCACTGCAGATTACTACAGGGATTACTCTATGCTCTCTCAGCATTAAATCAAAGACACCACACAACTAAGAAGCTTTGGCACAAAGAATTACTGTGGACTAAATGTTACCCTGGTAAACCCAGGGGGTCGCTCGACATTCAATCAGCACTGTCTGTACTAATGGGGGGCACATATTCGTTATTGTTGGATATTCATGTGCAATTTAGTTGTCATACTGGCACAAAATTCTCCCACACCAGACTGGATGTTGTATGTTAGATATTTGTTTTCATATGGCCTATATATGCAAGGGCTTACCATTTATTTCCAGGGAATAATGTTAAATTACCAATATCCCACAAAGCAATGCAGTTATGATGACCAACAAAACTACTACTACTATACTACTCAGTGTAGTTTTTGTCAAGAAGGCTCTCAGCAGTTGTGGTGATTAATAAGTAATGAGTACTGTATGTAAAAGGAGAAATCTGTCTATCAATATACGTTCAAAAAATGCACTCAGTCATACCAACAGGCCAGCAGCTCATGTTACTCACATTCTGCGATGACCTGCTCCTCCTCTGTCTCTGATTGACTACCGACCTACCAAACTTTGCTGAGACACTTGGCCCATGAGCCAACCAGAGGTGGCACTAATAGAGGAAAGAAAGAAGCGAGCACTGGTACCTGTGACAGTGCAATGGGTTCCCTGCCTTATAGATTATTTAATTAGCTTTTCAAGAGTTTTTATCAGATATACACACAATAATACAACCCAGAACAGGACCAAACCAACTTGATGAGGAGTCTGTGATTCACAGTTTGCACAGATGAACTCAGTCCGCTGTAGATTTTTACTGACAAACCTAATCTTAATCAGCACCTGAGGCAATCTATGACATCAGAAGATCTCCTCCTCATATGTTCATGCAGAGCGCATCTTAACACGTGCAAACTTTCCCCCTGGTACAAGCCAGATGGCATCAACCCATAGAGAAAGTGTACTGCGTGAGAACAGTCTGAGCAGCTCAAAGTCTACGTCGTCAGCACCCAGCCTCACAGAGAGCTAAAAAGCCAGCGCAACATGCATCAGATCCAGATCCACTGGTTTTCCTCTAAAATTAACCCCTTCGATCTATGGGAACACAACACTTGAACATCAACCTTTGTCCTGTGTCAGGTGTTCATTACTATCCCATGATAGCAATTTAAAAACATGGAATTTTAACTTGTTTTGCTCAATAACATGTTTTTCATGTCTCTGTCGAATTCTTAATCTGCCACAGATGAGCAAAATGTCTAGTGGGGATATTCTCACAAGGTGAGATCTGGGAAATAGCTCTTCTTTTTGTCAGACACATATGCTGAAAAAAGCAAAGCCAGAAATATACGTATGGTTTACAAAGTGTGATAGAGGTGTAAATACTGAAACTTACCTTTACAAATCTAAGTGTATCATTGAAGTACCCGATTGATAAGCAGTCCCTCATGGAGTAATAATACCATTAAAATGATACTTGACTCATAATCTGTGTGATAGCAAGCGTTCCATACAGATAGAGTTGGATGATTCCTCAGAGGGAAGGTTTTATATGTCTACTGCTGACAGTTCTGATGGATTCATAGGGATTCCCATCACTCAGTCTTCAGTCCCTCAGTATTGGTGAGGATTTCTTTTCACTTTATCTGATGCCACTCATAAAAATAAAAAGCAATCTCTTATGCTTGAAGGCCAGGGCACGCTAATCCATTCTTCAGATCTCTGACATGATGCTTCATTCTCCTCATGCCCTGAAGTGTCTATGTTGGAGATGTGTTACAGCAATGGTTTAGGCCAGAAGGAGAAGCAAGATCAAAAACACTAGTATGGATGAGCACCATTAAACTGAAATTCAAACATTAGTGTTAATATTGGAATCGGGAATTTAATTATTCACACGTGTGGCTACTATTACTGGGTAATATGGCAAAAAGTGCATTGTAAATGGTCCACTGTCTATTGGCCATGAGATATATACTAATAACAGCAAAGGATGATGAGAATACTTCTTTGGTCTTACAGCCTGCAGCTTGCCTCTCTTTCCTTCCTCCTTGCCCTCCGAAAAATGAAAGGCTCCTAGTTAGCAACAAGCTACGCAGCTGTAAAGTGGCAGATATTGTAGATGAGCTGCTGCTGCTATGGAGTAGAGGAGTTAATGAAGGAAGAAGGTTCATCGTGTGACAGCTTTGTACGTGGCTTGTTGTTTTGTTTAGTGGAAAAGCAAAGGGCAAATGTGTAGTAATTTCTATGCAACACCGTCATGACAATAAAGAGGATGCCGTGGCTTCCTGGCTCCTTGAGAGTCCATGTTTAAGTCTTAAGCAAGACCGAACCCCAATTTGCTCCTGGTGTTGCATCATCAGTGTCTGTGTGTTTGCATTGCAGCATCTACCAGCCAGTGTGAGTGTGAGTGTACACTGTAGCTGCTTGCAGCCGCATTTTTCTCAGTTCAAGAAAGACAACCATAGTACTTCAGTAAACCACCATGACTTCAAATGGAGGTCATACCAAACCAACGCCGTGTCGATGGTTGTAAACGGGCCTGAGTTTGCAGGGCAGAGCACACACATAGACTAATACATGGACATCTGAAACAATAGGACAGAAGTTGAATGTAAAAAGTCAAGCAGGGAGTCGTTTGTGTCACGTTAGTTTTGCCCTCCTATGTATGTGTTTATCATAGTGGCCTCAGATCTGTCACTGTTACACTGCTTATTGTTGCATTCATCAACTTAAGTGATGAATGACGGTGTTGATTTTGAAAAACCTACACGGTCTTAATGCTGGGGCTCCAATCACAATGATGAGGTTTTCATGGCATAGTGACAAGCAGAGCCAATAACTCAAGGAGCCATCAAACTTGGGTATTTATTTTTGACTGATAATTACCACAACTGAACTTTCGGCACAGAAGGATAACCCAATCCACCTTTTTTAACTTCTGTCTTCCTTCAAAGTACAAATGAGCCAACAGCTTAAGATATCAATGGAGATTTTTGTCATAATTGGCAAAATTTTAATTGACATGCTTTCCTGTGCTTGGAGTGTTGAATTATGCAACAGGAGAAGTGAACATCCTCATACTAGAGGTGGCTGCAGAGTAGACTAGTACAATATTTATATTTTATGCAACACTTCGCACTGATGAGACCTCGGAAACAGTAAATTGCTCTCATAGGACGCAGACAAACTGTCATTAAATGAAACATTAACAAATGGGGATGTAATCTAATTACACTGGCCTAAAGGGTTGTACGGGTCATCTGGATGAGCCCCCTACTGCAAGTATTACATTCACTTATTAGCCTTCAGCCACTGTCGCTCTTTGTGTCACCGACAGCAATTAGCCCCCACAATACTATTTTCCCCTCCTTTCCCAAACAAAATAAATGAGACAAGAATAGAGATCAAAGACAGGAACTGGCAGGAGTTCTGCTTTCCATAAACCTAATTGCTATAAACAATCTAGCATCCATGAGGCAACAGCTCGCCAATTCACCCTGGACCTTCACGTGCAACAATGCTCATTAGCACATATTGACAAGCCTTTTGATAAATCAATGTTGTGACTGTTGAAATGATGTCCTTTGTTGGGTCCGATAGGCAGAGGCAGAAGTTAAAAGAGTAGGATTATGTAATACAGTGATAAAGAGGAAAACAAAACTCTGTCAGATGGCAGTCTTGTGGAATGCTATTTATGTCACAAACAAAAACAATTGCTACAGATACCGGGTGAATTTAGTACGCCCAAGAGAGGGATACAGAGAAAATGTCATAAAATTCTTACACTAAGCACTCTCCTTACGGTATATTACACAGAACCTCTGAAGCACAGAGTATTTTCCACGTTCTATTAAAAAACCTATAACATCCCCAGCAGAGAGCTGTCTGGTTCAACACACAAAGTGTACTTCACCGAGTAATTTTACTCTCAGTTCCCAGCTGTCCATGCAACCAGACAGGGTGGGACCAGTAAATGATGGTGAGTATGATATTTTCATTAACTTAAATGGCATTACATTCAGCATTGTGACTGATTTCATCACTGACACCCCCGGTCACACATATGCAGGGTACACAGGGTATTTAAACAAGTAAAAATCACAAGTCAAACTGTTGAAGACTTGCCCGAGCAAATCTATCTGAGCAAAGAGCTCCTTTTCTCTCATTTTACACAATCCTACCAAACATGCATGGTCAAATCATAGATAGCTAGTTTGCTTGAAGACAAACAAATTATTATAAGGAACATTTTCACAAGTGGAAAAACATCTACATGCAATAATAACGTTGCATTAGCCTTACAATTTACAGTTTATGAGACAGTGGCACAGATGTTATCCGAATGGCCAATTTGGAGATTCCACCAACACATATCTCTGCTGAAAACATTCTCTACCTTAGCACAATTCAAATTATTAGTACCAATCTGGGTACAAGTATGGTTCAGATGTTGTGCTGTGGTTTGCCAGACATTCGGGGCGACACTGTATAATTGCAAGCTGTGAATTTATATCACAATCATTGTCAGTGTTTCATCCTACCACCAGGGCCCCTGCTTATTTTATGTACACTTATTTCATTTCAGCTCAGAGAGAGTGTTAACTGGTGTTATTTATGGTCGAGAGCTAGTGACTCTTTTTACATCTTCTCATATCTGTGTGTGTGCATGTGTGTGCGCGTCAAGGAGTAAGTGCCACACATGGAGCATTTACCCTGATGATAACACTACAGCTGCAGCCTTGACAAACACCCCACCCGCCATGATTATTAAGAATGAAAACATTATGACATTAAAACATATTTTATATATATATACTGTATACACACACACACATATATATATAATTTTATGAAATGAATTATGTATTTCTGTCAAAAGATTCCCCTTACATGTACATATACCCTGGTCCGTTAACAGGAACCTCGTTGACTGCCTGACCTCCTTTAGCGCTGCGGAGCATTTTTCTTCCAAGTGGGTCCTCATTTCGAGTGTCTTATACACCCACACATCATTCTGTCAGTGGTTTTACACCGTTCCACTGATCCACGCAACAATGCACTTCTTAAATGAACTGGAAATATAACATGCTTGTTAGATCTCATGAACACAGCCGATAAACTTACTAATGAGTAATACTGAATGTAAACAGACACCTTTCAACAGCCTACCGAGAACTCAGAGAAAGTGTCTACACTCATGTGGATTATTGTCTCAGTTCTTGGGGAACTAAAGCAGCAGCATACCTGGATAAAGGTCAGTAGTTTGTGATTCACCACCATGTTCAGCAATGGGGTCGGAAACCACTGGCTTAAAAAGCTGAATGCATTAGTCATTAATGGTTTGGTGTGCTATTGAACCGTTCTTGTCAATGAGCACAACAGATTGAAAGATACAGAGATACCACATGTCTGCGTATGTGAGAGGCACATGTTCTTAAGCCTAAAATAAACAACACAGCTGACTGACATGCGATTGGTTTTGTGATGCTAACCTAGAATAGTGTTTTGACCTAAATGGCAACTGTAGCATGCAAACATCCACAGAAAGGCAATGTTGATGTTGAGCAGGTAAAAGTTTACCTTTACTATATCAGGGCATTGTCTCAGTAGTAATACAACATACAGTGTCGGATATTTGGTCATATATTCAAAATTCCAATATGGCGGTGGCGCTGATTTTCATCATTATTAAAGTTACAATATGTCATTCAGTTGGGGACGGAAAGACCTATTCCCCTTTTAATGCCCACCAACGAAATAAATGTCAAGATATATAATTAACATTGAAAATGTCAATGGAATAGTGTCACCAAAGGAAAACTCAGGGCCTCCCCATAATCTCGTCCTCTCTTCGTACGGGACCAAGTGCTGGCGAGATGACAGTTTTCCGAACCAAAGTCAAAGGACTGCTCAGTCTGAGGCGAGCAGTAAGCCATGACTGATTCAATTAACAATCCGCCGTGAACTACATGTATTCAAAGCTCACAGTACCATAAAGTAATCAAATCCTGGACTGGACCATGCCTCCAGTCCACACTAACACACCAATGAGCGGCACCCATCCTCCCTCACACGTCCCTTCAGAGGACAGTCTACGTCAGCACAATCTGCTGCTTGATGCGCACACTGTGTAACCCGATGATAGCAGCCAAGCCTCACAGCCAGCCTGTGAATGGGTCAGAGCTGTTCACAGGACCCAAAAAAAGCTTGAGTTAGGGCTGGGCGATGTGGAGTCATATCTTGATGTTTCTTAGCTGAATGGCGATAATCAATATTCAATCAATATATTTTCATATTTCACAAATGTCATCACTGTGAGTTTAAACTGCTGAAGATTGCTCAGGGCTCATGTTCAGTGCGTAAATACATCCACAGCGCATCAGTACGTGCGTGAACGCAGCAGCTGGGACTGATGCGGAGCCGACTGCCTGTAAGGTCTTCTGGGCGAGGGAGGAGCTTTTACGTGCTTTCACGTCAATCTCCAAAACACCAGAAAAAGTCACTAGATTTGTCTAGTAGCTAGGGGGTCTGAATTCTCGTTAAATATAACAACAAAGTTGCTATATCGGCAACACTGTTTCAGTTCAAGTTTGTGATTCATATTAGTCGACTCGTTCACAGAGAATGAACGAATCAGGTTCACCCACAGCAGCTTACTGCCGCACTCGAACGGGACAACACTAACATCCATATAAGCAATATTGTCAGTATTTTGTTTACAAATACCCCAATGTTTAGTTGAGATATTGAGTTTCAAAATAACTTCTGATCATGACTCTGCTTTACCACTCGTAAAGTCGGGTGTCTGAGCTCAGCTGAAAACCTTTACAGCCTTTTAATGTAAATTAACATGTAATCACACTGTAATTTAGTATGAATTAATCATATGTTACTGTAGAACATAAAGCAAAGACCTCTCCTCCTGTCAGGACAGTTTTCAGAGGCTTTTATTGGCAGCATTTCACAAATAGAATGTCCTAAGTGCAGTCCACATAAAACTCGACAATCGACAATGCTCTTAAAACAATAAGTAACTGTAAAATTACCAGGCATGGTGAACATAACCTGATTACCCAAGCATAAATGTGGAGGCATTTACATATTGCACGGTAGAGATGTCAACAGAATGTATTTTGTGTCTTGAAAATACCAAACTTGTTGATCAGTGAATATAGTCAGCACTCGCATTGTTTGATACTGTAACAACTGTGACCAAAGTGCTGATGGCTCCTGCGGAAATAATATAACAAGAACGATTCTCTTGGACCATCTCTTGAGTGGTCTGGACAAAAACATGACCTTGTGCATATATAATCAAAAATACTGTTGGTCATTGTCATTGGTCATTGTTGGTCATCAGCCTGCTGTGTGTATTTATCATGGTTGTAGGTACAGATTTGTAGATGTGTACATCGGTTGTTGTTGTTGTTTCATGTGGTACTCAAGGCTTTTGGCAGATACTGCAGTGAAACTGCAGTTGTTTGCATAGCACTGGTGTAACAGCTTATACATGCTTGCCATAATTTCTGCGGTTTGTCACCGAATCCTTAAACATCTTGCTTCCAAGATGCAAACACACATTAAACCTATTACACAACATTAAATTAGGTAAAGGATTAAGCGTCAACAGCTGAGATGGTGTACTTAATCATCTTATGGAGAAATTAAAATGTTCCAAAATAATTAATTGATTCTGACTGTACACAAGTCCATCTAATCATAGTTCATTTATATGAATGTGCCAATTTATTGACATTTATCTCTGTGGACCTACAAGCCAAGAAGGTAACAGTTGGTGATGGCGCATATTTGAAACAGTTATCTTTCACAGAAAGAATCTTGCCAGAGACAGACTAAAGTAAAGTTCATAAATTTAAATGAGTGAATTCAAGGATAGCGTGATAAATTAACTCATGCATGAGGAAGATGAGCTTTTACAGGGATGACATGATTACTGTCACTTGCAGTGAGCATTACTGCCTCATTGGACTGTGCAAGAATTGTAATGCTCAACAGATGAATATGGTCATTAAGTCTGTTTTGCACCAAGAAACTAGTGGAGTATAATGAGTGCCTTTCAGTTGGACTGCCTAGCAACTTGCAACATGGAATCCCTTAAAATCATGATAAATTCAGTGAGGAGAACAAAGTCGAATAACTGCTATCCTTGACCTGTGTGTTGGAAACTCATCATCATACTTGGGTATTCCTAAATTCATCTTTAGTTTACAAAAGTGTCTGTATTGTACAGTTACAGTAGTGCGTGAAAGAGAAAAGACATTGTAGTGTGCAACATAACAAAAATATTTAAATTCAAAGCAACCGGTGCTTTGAATTTAAAACATTCAAAACAGCAACCAAAATGCCGTCAAGAACTCATGACAGTAGATCAACACTTGTGATATGAAATGTAAAATCTAGAAAGTGTATGGGCACCATTAACAAAAAAAAAGAATTTAAATTTAATAAAGAGCTTGTTGTTGTTTCTGTTTTTCTTAAAAAACAGATGAGACAAGCAGCTGTTTTACAACAGAAAATAATAAGAACTCAGAGAAGGATGTGCAGAGATTTATTCTGAGCCAAAGGTGTCAAGACGCTATGTAATATTTGACTGCGGGTACAAAAAAATGCAGCGCTAAGAAATAACCAATGTGCAGTTTTTCTCTCTGCAGTACATCTGGATGGAAGCCAGACCATGGCCGATTGTAATTCCTGTATATCCTGGTCTTTTAACAGAGAGGGGAAAAGGAACATAATGATATGATGTTTTGAGAAAAGGGGGCTTAAATACGAAGTCTTTACAGAATCGGTTAATACTGTAGATTGGTGTGAACCTCAAAAATACTTTCCAGCAAGTACTTGTGAAAAGTGTCATTTTAAAACTGCAAGCACATAAACCTCAGCAGCGAGCAAGAATGTCAGGAAATGAAAACCCGTTTTACTTTGGCTCAACTCTTCAAGTGGGCACAGCTTTAAGGAAGGTAAGTCTCAATAAATAAACACAGCTCACTAGGAGACGGCAACCACACTTTACCCATGTCATATTTGCACAAAGTTCCTGTGTAATCATTAACGTTTGTGATAGGAATGCAGTATACAGCAATCGGGAGTAAAGGTTCCCTAATTCACAGCCATAAAGTATTTACGTGAAGGCCAAGGCACAAATCATGGTGACATGTGTTCTTTGAATACAACACACAGGTTTTAAAATGTGTGTGTCAAACTCACTTGATAAAGCAGCGGGCTCCCTCGAACGTATACCCCTCTTCCCATCCAGTGGGTAAGTCTGTGACAGAGGGACAAGCCATGAGAACACAAACTTGTGGGACACACACAGACGTGTTAATTTACTGTAACTCTGTAACACCTCCACAGCTGTCAACTGAAACATGCAGAGCTGAGGCAATTAGATGAACGATCAGCTATCATTTAGGAAGTGTTCATGGGAGCTGGAGTGGTTATTCTCCAATGCGAAAACGTACTGTTTGCTGTTGTTTCATATAAAGTCAGTGCAGCTGCTTGGATACATTTGAAGCTGTCTCTTCATTATATATTATCCTGATCAATTTTGTAAAATGATCAGGTTTATTGCTTCTGGTGTCTGAGCAGATGACCAATCTCACCAGTACATCTGACAATTGATCCATACTCCAGAAAGTGCTATTAACAGATGGCTTGTTTTGTTAGGAAACAGCTAAAGCAGATAACCCATTACTGAAATCACTGAAGTCATTTCTGTTATTGGACTAATTTCCTCAGCTAATAACTGCACTACAATCAGTATATTCTGTGTTGCCGTTGGTCCGAATGCAGCATCTATTCCTGGTCTGTCCATCCTTCATTGTCTCTTTGGTCCATTCTTGAACCAAGAGTAGAAGCACAGAAGGTGTCTTGTTCTGCATGTTGTTAAGCATACTGAGAAACAAAGGGAGGATTCTACACTAAATGAAATATATCATATCATATATGTGAATTTATACATCATAATACATACACAACATCAAAGGACTCAATGCAAACAACTGTAGCTGTAGCCGTCTTTGGTGGTTGCAGCATCATAAATGAGACTGCAGTTGCACCGGAGGCTGCTGTAGTTCCATGGACATTAAACAGAGCTAATGTGACCAAGTCGTTTACAGGAAGCGACGAGCTTTCAGCTCACAGGTGAACTTCTCCGTGACAGCTGCTTGATAAGTCATTTCCTAGCACAACTCGTTGTATCGAGACAATAAATTCTAGAAATATTCTAAACTGACCTGCTACACTATCAACAAACGGAAATAGTTAATTCACAGTAAAATCAAACTACAGAAACAATGGGGGAAAAGTCGCCGGGGTAAGCTATCAGCTAAGTGAACTTAGTGACTGAGCAGCAGCTCGTTGACAAGCCGGGCAGAGGTGGGCAGCGGCGGGCAGAGGGGGCTGACTTCCAGCCTCTGAACCCCCCTCAGGCATTAAAACATGGATGTCACTGCCTCTCCCCGTGTGGGAAGTACCAGTCAGCAACAACACATTACCCCAGGCAGGAGATAACAGAAACTTGACCGCCGTCAAGTGACACCTTACCTGGAGTTTTCCTGTGTCCGGTTATCACCGCTTCGCCGCTGACTGGATGCAGCCAGGTTGTACTCTTGGCTTCTTCGCTGTGGACAGAGGGGGAATGCATTCGTTATCACACGGCGACTTAGTTCGAGCCGCCACCGGGTGGGACATTTCTATAGTCGATTTGTTTGGATGGATATTTACTTCACGAAGAAGACGCGTCCATCCCGAGTAACCCCGTAACTCCAAGAAGAAGGCAGACAAGAAATCCACTCGGGTTGGAGATCCGCCGCCATGTCTGCCAATACTAGATGACAACCGCGCGGCTCCGCTCGCGCAGCAGCGCGTACACGGAAACCTTGGCAACGGAGAGGAGCCCGCTGGGAGCACGCGCAGGTACTCGCCACATACGTGTCCTCATCGATTTGTTGTCTGACAGGCACGTTTAATTATTTCAAAGAGGGTTTAAAAGTTGGTTTATTCTGTCTTTTTATTTTTCTGTCTTATTATTGTCTTTTGTATGTCAGTTTTTTCCACTTCTCAGCAGCAGCAGCAGGGCCGGATTATCCTCCAATGGTGCCTCGGGGCAAAGTGCTGCGAGGGGCCCCAGCTGTCTGTGGGCAGTTTGTCTTCTATCAAACACAGGCGTGACCAATGACTTTAATGGTGGGTCCATTTAAGGTCCAGCAAGAAAAACAATGTGACATGTGACATTTGGATAGCATGCAGTTTTGTGTTGTTTAAGTAGACAGAAACAAATCAATGAATGAAAAATTTAAGTTGACACTAAATTTTGTGTCTATGTTAGTTTTCAAAACATTTTTCTGAACTTAGCTCACTTAAAATCACCATAACCTGTCTCTCTAAATTAAAGCTTAAAAATGTTCTGTATTTTATCTCCTATAGTTCCTGTAGTTCCTAGTGTTGTCTGAAATAATTAGCTTTTGAGATAAAGCCAAATGAAAAATTGACCAGGTAAGAGATGAGCCTGCACAGTGATCAAATTCGAGTCATGAGAGACTGAAAAGCCTTTTATCGCAACAAAAGAACTGTTACAGAACACTTATTCTCACACTGGACAGGCTAATTTGTCTCAGATTGATTTTCTTCTCCCTATTTCTTTTAAAGAGGAGAAACAAGTGAGAGTTCAATTACATATCCAAATAAGAAGATAGTTTATCTTCGAGGAGACAAAGAAGACTATTGTGAGAAGCCAAATGTGTGCTGAAATCTGATTGTAGTCTGGGTCATGTATTTCATTTAATCAAATTGTCATGTTTAATTTTTTAGAAGGATTTCCTAATAAACATTGAATAGCACCATTCTTGAAATGATTCATTTTTGCATCACACAAATCATGATTCACAAACACTCTCTCTCTTTCACACACACACACACACACACACACACCGGTTCTTGGCCTGGCCTCCACCTACTGGGCTGTGAAACTGCAGCATATGCCTTTCACATCATACAAAGACAAGTCATCCAACACCCTTATACCTGGGCTGCCTGTTTGTTCGTATTGTTGTGTATTGTTCTCTGGACACATGGCAGGCCACAGAGGCGGTGGTGGTGGTTGTGGGAAGTAGCCATATCTGCCAAATGTTCAGCTCTTTGAGAATAAGCCTTAAGGGAAGCGCTCAGCTCACCTGGTCAATTGTCAGACACTGGACCATTTGTTTTATATTTATATATATATGACATAGAACTTGCACACACTGGCTTCTGCCCCTGGTGGTTGTGACTATGGTCCATGACACAAAAGTAATAATAGTTAACAAAGCTGAACTTGACCTACTCCTATGATGAACCTAATATCGATTTTAGATGGAGTGCAGAGGCTTTGTTGTATACTATGTATTGTTTTATTCTATACCTGCAGATGGAAAAGAGCAAAATTGCTACAAGCTTGTATAATACATCTTTTCTTGCATTGTCCCTGTGTGAAATAAACAAAGTTACAATATCTCATTATCTTATCATAAGTCCATTTTTACATCAATACTTAAATTCAATACAAAATATCAATGAATAGAGTCCCATTGGCATTTGACACACCAAACACAATTACATACATGCTATTAGGAAATATTCGTGTTTTCTCACAGTTCAGTGATGTAAAAGGTAAGCAAACAAATTTCTCCCACAGGAGAGAAATAAAGACACTGACTTAAACCTGAGAAGCAAAATGCAACACTTGCAGCCTGCAGAACATTGCTGCTGATTTATCTTGATTACTACATTAACTCAAATGTGTTACTTTTTTTTTTTGTACCATTTGTACACAATGGTACAAATGGTACACTGGCATCATTGCCCCCAGTGCAACTTAATACGCCACATTTGCATTGCAGTGCTGCTGACGGACTCTGCCTGTTGGAGCGCTGTGGTCAGTGTTCAACCTTATCGAGACAGGTCTGAACAATCCAACTGACTGGACAACGATCTTCAGACACAACAGGCTATAATTCTGTATGAATTCAGGAATAATAACAACAATAATGAGGATCATAATGCATTTCAGGTATCACTGTCATCTCTTTTTTTCTTTGGGAGAGTGCTATCACCCTCTGGTAATCCCATTTAGAGTAAACAAGTGCAATTTCCTGTTTGGTTGCATTAATGGATAATGGATTAATGGATATATTAGTCAAAAGTTGTTTTTCTTCTATCATAACAATTTTGATGAAAAATCAGTAAACACACTTTTCTTCAGCTGACTTTTTCATAGAATCCTGTGTGTGTGTGTGTGTGTGTGTGTGTGTGTGTGTGTGTGTGTGTGTGTGTGTGTGTGTGTGTGTGTTTGCCCTAGTTAAAATCAAAGTGTATATTAAGTCCTTATTCAAGGTCTGACTGACATAACAGAAAGTCCTCTGTGCGTCAGTAACTTCATGTCATTCATCCTTTGGCAGAAGCAGTCATTTCTCAAACTCAGCCCACATTTACCAAGATGAATGCTTCATAATGGATTCACATATGGGCCGTGTGCAAAACCTCTGGCAGCTAAGCAACTAGCTGAGAGATAGACAATGGAAATAAAGAAGCAGCAAGTGTGTAAAAGCCAAGGTGGATCCATTATGTCTTTAGACCCCAACAGATTCTTTCCAGCTGTTTACCCAAGATGGTGTAAATAGCAGAGCAACAGTGCAACTAGCAACTCTGTTAAACTCACATAATATTAATAAAGGTCCTCCAGCTGATCCATTGTCTGAATATGTTAAAAAAACAGCAACAATGAAGAGTCATTTTAAATTTTTTGTTTTTTGTCTGACATGGTGCAGCACATTCTTGCATAATAGCATCATGCCCAGCATCATAATAGCATTATGCCCAGCAAGCCGAGGGGTCTCTGCCAGGCGACACAGGCATCAGAACGTAATTAATGGCTGCACATTATCAAGCAGCTGTTGACCTGCTTTGTTCTGGTGCCATCTTAGCAGTATCTGTGTGCCTGTCCTGCTAGGTAAGAGGGAAGAATTCCCCTCATCACACTGGAGCCACTTGACATCTGCGCAGACCTCTCATTTGCTTCAGTCGAACGCTTGTGCTGACAGAGCCATCGTCCAACCTCGACATTAATTTAATTGGGCATGATTGCAGGACACTTTTAAGACATTGATGTTTGTCTGTCGCTGAAAGAATCTGCGATGACGTGTGACATAAGAATTTGTCTTGGTGTAAGGTGCCAAACACTGAACACATTGAAAAATATAAAAAGAATAATAATAATAATAAACTTTAAAAACATGACACATAAATCTAAACTAAATTTAACTAATCAAAAATGAAATAAAACATTCCAACTAACATAAAATAAAGAAAGTCCAGTGTAACAGAGGAAAAAAACTAATATCTATATAATCTATATTTCTCCTCTTAAGTAAGTTGTTGAAACAAGTCATGTCTGCAGTCACAGAAAAAAGGGGGGGGGGCGGTGTTGTAACTTCATTCAGTTCTAGGAGCAGAAGTGTGTGGTTTAAGATGATAGGAGTACAGGTCACAAGGATTTAAAAGTGAGTGGAAAAAATGTTGAAGAGACTGTCAAATAAGTCACAGTCTCAGCTCACCTTTGACTAATTAAACACGCTCCCCTGAATCACTGAATCAGCCACAGAAAGCTCCCTGTTCGCCAAGCAGTGACATCACTGCATCTATAGACTTTTTGGGTGTGGTCCAAATGCTTTTCTTTCCTCCAGTGATAGGTGTCATTATGACTGAATGAGTGGGTACTGTATTTGTAATGAGAGGATGCGTGAGGCAGCTGTGATTGTGAAACTGCATTACTGCTCAGTGTGTGCCAAAGTAAAACCTAAGCAAAGCTCTGTTTCCCAGATCTTCTGGGTTTCACTTTACTGAAGAACAGTGCTGAACCTGTGTTTTGTTTTTCTATCACTTTGTTCTTGGTTAAACCGGACTGCTCTACTTTGTTTCGAGCCCAGGAGAACGGGAACACGAGCCGCTCAGAGATCATTACGAGTTAAACGCCAGGAGCTTGTTCCACAGAGGAGGTTTCGTGAGTAGTTTAGTTTGGTGATCCTGAAATGAGGATTCACCCATTCACCCATTTTCTGTGTTATTAGTAACCTCAATTCAGACATATGAAACTTAAAAGACGTTTGGTTTGATTTCTGTCATGTAGATATGTTTATGTAAAAATAAAATTGGACATGCAGTATTCGTCAGTTTAGGCTGAACAAACCCAGGCTTTTCATCAAACCCAAACTCAAAAAATTCCCAGAAGTCAATACAATCATCACAAAGTTGTCTTAAAAATGACTGGATCATACTCTAATTAATACATGGTCTATCAAGTCCTCGAGCTTCCCCTGAGCATAAACTGTATGAATCACTGTCTTGACTCACAACAGCTCCAACAGTCTACTGTAAACACATTTAAAATCATCTCACATAACGTGGATGGATTCCCTATTGATTGAGGCTGGATTCATTAGTCTAAAAGTTCCCACTGTCACATTTAAGTAATGTTGTAAATTATGAATTAAGCTAAAGGACTACTTAACATTGATCAGGCTCCTGAGCTCCTCATAGGCATTGTTTATAAATAACCTTACATGTCTGACATGAGCGGGTGGAGAGGGGATTCTCCAATATGCAGTGTTCATTACTGCTCATCACATGTGCTGACAAATCCTGAAGCACCTCTGGGTTTCAGTAAGCCTGTGCCTTCACCCCGCAGTGTATTTATGCTACACTAAAGAGAAGTACTCCTTCTCAGGAGTAGTACCTTCTCAGGCCATGTGCTGGTATATCTATAAGTGTCTGATTATCTGGTGCAGTAGAAGGAGACACACATACATTACATTTCATTTCCAGTTTTGTGGCACCATGTACAATGGTAATAAAGGCATTTGTCTATTCTTTGAGAGGTGTAAAGGTGACTGAATACATCCAATTTGGACAGAAAGACAGATACGTGTTACCACGTCATCTGCATGGTTTAGCATTATTCCGGATGTCTCAGCGTACTGCCCCCTCCAACCCCCGTCCACCCCCGCTGACATACACATCCTGTCTTCTGATGGGAAAGCAAAGCAGTGTGACACACTGGTCAGTGTCGGAGCGAAGGTCATGTGAGAGACAGCTCCAGCCGTTCATATTCCCAAAATACTTTCTGTTCACCAACTTCTGAATTCTTCCTAATTGATGTAAATTAGGGTTAGAACATTAAGGATCTACAACACAGAGGTGATAAATCTTTGCATGTAGCACGGAGTCATCAACCATCACTTCTGTATCAAATTGCCAGCAAAAATCTAGTTGTACGTATATCCAATTCTCCAAATTGAGCTGCAGCAACCTTTACTCATGTAATTTATGATTTTTAGGATGTCCAGAGAAGAGAAGAGGCATTTGACCAGCTCTGTGACATCACTGTACACATATTTATGTATGAACATCTGCTCTGTTGGGCTATTTCTGGACTGAATGTTTTTATATTCAAGGTCATGGGAAAAAAAAACAAAACAAAAAAAATGTGCTCTCAGCACACATGCGCAGGCACACACACACACACACACACACACACACACACACTAGTGTGTTATGTTCAATCTGGTCCTTGTGTCCCTTTGCCCTTCAGGAACATTTCTCCACTGGCTTCACTCCTATGACACAGATGGGAAGTTATTGTGAAAGTCAGAAAAGAAGCGACTCTGTTCGTTTGCATAAATGTCTGTGAGTGTTTATTCTTGTGAATATGTTTGTGTGCATGGGTTTGATCGTGCATCTGCGGCTCATTGAGTGTGTTGTTTGAGCAGTTTACACAGCCAGTCTAAAAGAAACAGTGACTCACATGGAAAATCAGGCACAGATTTTTTTTCAAAGCACCAAACTTCCATCCATCGACTGTGTAAATGATCTCTCCACTGACGCGCAATGGGAAACGTTCTGCCTTATTTAATTGTATACTATACCATTGTAGCAACTAGCGAAAAGCGCTGTCTCTGAGTGATGGAGTATGCAGCGTGGTGTTACACGGCTTTTAACAACCCGCCGTGTTATGTCGAGTCAGCACACACGCATTTATTATTCCACCACAAACGTCCTGAGAGAACTCGTAAATCTGTCAGTATATGGCATGTATTGAAAGAACCTGAGCAAAATAAGGGTGTTCAGTCATTCTGTTTTACAAGAAACTGGAGAAACTACAAGGTCTCCAAAAACAAGGTTCAAATTGGACTTTTATGACGTGCGTATGGTGTGTCTTTGTGAGGAACAGTTAGTGATCAGCTAAATGAAACATTTCATTCATAGAAGCAAAGCCACGTTATTTCAGGCATGGACCACTGCAATAAAATTAATAAACCAGTCAGAAATAAATCATTTTTTTACTCCTTCTGCACCTCATCTTTGACCAAAATTAGCAGATAATAGAGTTTCTGCCATGTACAAGATAAAACCGTCATAGCTGCTCTTCTTTATTTCTTGGATGCTCACGCTGCTGAGCCAGTGACACAGCTTTCCCCTAGCAGCTTCACCGAACACAGAGAAGGAAGCATAAATACATATAGTTGAGCCATGTGGCAGGATTACGGGTGTCAGCAACAGTAAACAGGGTTGGGACGGTAAATTGGCTCTGAATCGACATGTGGGAGTGTTGGCTTGTGGGAAATAGGAGCTTTGTATCCTTCCTCTTCAAGGTCCAGCAAGCATAAGGGTACCACGTCAACAATCAGGCACTTACTGCGCATTGCAAGGTGATGTGAAGAAGGGTATTTAAAAGTTAAACAACCACATCATAGCATTTTAATCAAGCATTCAGTTACATCTCGCACACATTCCTCAAAACAACTGTACTTCTCTAAGTTTCTGTGAATGCGATAATCACAGCACGTGCATGTCTGCGTAAGCACCAAAATTTGCCTGATGGAAAGGCTGTCGGGCACAGCTGAGTCCTGCAGAGAGGTTGTGTCTGGAGCACTAAGTCCTGTGTGCTGAGCACCATCTGTTCCATAGCTGGACGCTGAGGCAAAGCAGGAGCGGAAAGGGAAGCGTTTCTTGTGGCAGCTCCACTAATCAATAAGTATCGATTCCTCACTTATCTCAAATGCAGCCTGGCTGATGGGATGTCACACATCTCTCCTCCCGCAGGAAGCCGGGTAAGCACAGCTCTGCTTATTATACAGGAAAAACACGTGCATCCCTCCGGCAGAGAGCAGGAGGGCAGACGCACACTGGGACAGACATGCAGACAGGCTGAGTTAACTGTTAGAAATCTACACATGCACAGCTGTGGTCACACCAACACCAGGACACGTCTCCTTTTTCACGTTATCCTTCTGCTCTCCTCACTGACCATCTCAAACATCCTCCCTTTGCCTCTTTCTCTTGTTGCAGGCTGATAAATCAGCGCTTTGTCGGCTGGATGGCTCACATTCACTGCAGTTGCTGTCCTCAGCAGAAATGTAAAACAAACATCGGGAGAGCAAACGCTCAAACCTGACGGTCAGACCGGTGGAGGACAGTGACTGTGGTCTCCATTTACCAAAGCAGCGTGGGATGCTTAATGTCATGAACAGTTCAAGAGGAAGGTTAATGTCACAATGAAGAGTGGAAATAATGATGGAGCCAGCTGATAAATTGCTCACATCAAAGCCTCCACTAAAATGGAAAGAAACACCACGCTGGAGTTCCCTCAGTGTGCCGTGAATGTCGTACATTCACTTGCACGCTGTTTTGCATTTACATACAGTATGCCTCAGATTAGAATGCTTCAGACTGAGGACATCTTTTAATTCTCTGTATAATCCTTACTATATTGAGTACGCCTTCCATAAACAGCACATTCCAGAGGACGGTTCAGGCTCCACTCTTTCCATTTCAATGAACAGAGTGACAGTACAAAATCTACATTTCAATTCATTCGGCTGACAAGCTCTGGATATACGTGTCTGTGTTCACACTGATCAGGCATTTCACCCATTTAGAGCCCTAACAAATCGTCCATGCATATCCTGTGTGATACGCTAGTTTTACAAAACACTAAATAACTGCAACTATAGGAATGAAGACGATTCTCTTTTGCTTTCCCAAGCAATTTAAGCCATGCAATTGCTCATTTATCCTGATGTACATTTTACCAACAAGGTGCAATGCTAGAAATGGGCAAGTTCAAAGTGATTACAACTAGCAAGTATTTCAGTGTATATTGAGGGATAACAGTGACAAAAGATGACAAAAGACACAGTATCTATGAGAAAAATTACCTGGAGATTTGACTGCACTGGATCAAGCATTAACAATTTCAGCAACCACAAGCAGATTTCTTAAGCATGATGGATTAGTTCTACAATGTAAAGAAGATGACCTTTAATAAGGACTGTAGGCGGGCTCTACAGTGACAGGGTGTTAAGTATGGCGACATTGGGTTTCTCATTTGTGAAGGGAACATTCTCCTAGTGCCATGGATGGTTGGACAGACATCC
Source organism: Aeoliscus strigatus (assembly GCA_901007665.1). Taxonomy (NCBI): domain Eukaryota; kingdom Metazoa; phylum Chordata; class Actinopteri; order Syngnathiformes; family Centriscidae; genus Aeoliscus; species Aeoliscus strigatus. The sequence goes on from CAAKHB010004604.1 coordinate 87,887, forward strand.
ACCATTGCACTTTCAGCTGCTTTCAGAAGCTGGATCTCCTTTCTTCATTATTAACACCAGTATTGTCAATGTCTGAACATGAAACATCTATTGCTTGTCTGTCCACCCCAGGGAGACGCATCCCTCATTCTTCAGTTATTCCTCACCTGAATTGAGGGTGTGGTATTGTGCAGATGTGTAAAGTCCATTGAGGCTATTGTAATTTGTGATGTTGGGCCGAACAAATGAATTGAATGAATTAAACTGAATTGAATATTAGAAACTGAGAGACAAGAACACAGAGGACTGGAATTATTTGTAACTGTTGTGCAATTACAGTCACATACACAGAATGATTCCCCAATTTGCAGATCATGACTGCTGTGAAATGCAATTAATGGTTCTGATTTATTTAGTGAGCTGTGATGAATAAATTCCTCTGTGTTTACTGGAACTGAAGCATATTCAATCCTGGATGAAGGACCTCTTTAGGAAAGTTAAGGTATTTGTAAGGAAGTAAAGGGGGACAGAATTCAAAGGGTTGTATATTTAGATGCAAGTTTTTTTTAATCCCTACATTTATAGTTACATTTCATATTGGATTTAAAACACGAATCAGCTCACAGATTGACTCTTACATCCAACTCAGGAGACACGGATGTCAAGGCAGCAGGTGAAAAGCCGGCTGATTGTCAAGCAGAGTGCGACTGAGGACACACACTATCTCTCTACTTCCATGTCCCAGCCAGTACCAACCAGCTCCTTTGTGCAGCGGCAGGAGACGTGGTGATAGCAAGTGGCAAAAATATCTGCTTTGTAATTGATGCTTATTGTATCCTGGGCAGTGGCAAGTATGAAATAAATGCATAGATTAATTCGTTCAATAATGAATAATGAAGAAACCAGCAAAACTAAAAAAAAGGGAAAAAAATCTTAATTGGACTATAACTGCAATGTTGATCCTAAAATTATTTCTCCAGTAATTCCAATATTCCTTTTTATGTGGTGTATAAAAATGGAACTATGGAAATAAATGGATGTGTCAAATCCTACTGCCATTTCAAAACAAAAAACATTCACCATTGTGGACTACCCAGTGTGCAGTAACACACTGATGAAATGTTGGAAGAGATAAAAGATCAAATGTTACTTATGGTGCACAGGGGTTAAGCTCTGTTTAAATATAACATGCAGGATTGAGAAGAATGTACTTTTTTTTTTTTTTTAGAATCAAATCCTCTATTCATCTTTGCTGAATTTCCATAAATGTCTTCTATGATTTAAGCACAGTGCATTGTGTGTGCAAATAAGAAATGGGAAACATACTCATTTACAATAAAAACAATCAGCTGTTCGAACCCGAAGCAAAGGCATCCTGAATATGTAAATATTCAAGTTGAACTCAGTGTTGCTGCCAGATATTTACACTGCGGGAGAGAGCTTGATAAGCTGCACAATGAACTTCTATCAGTTCCTATCTCAGCATATCAGGAGTCCACCCACTCTCACACTAGGGTGAAGACATGCAGAGGATAGTACATATCTAAGAGACACCATAGTGCTTTCATAACAAACTTACAGTGGAGACTAATTAAAAAGAGGAATAATCAAGTAATTAGTTTTACGACTTTTATCAGAAATTCAAATGTGGAAGCAGATGCTGGGGAGTTTCAAACATTTGACAGATCCATTAATCTACCTGTGGGTGGGACAGCACAGGTGTTCAGGAATATTACTACTGACTGATTTATGGCGACAGGACAGCGCATCCACAGGAGTTTCATGTTCATATAAACAGCTGTAAACACTTCCAGTATCTTCAAGAGAACCAAACTGATGTTTAAAAAAACAAGAGAAAAAAAGTAGTTCTAAGGTGCAGATGCTGTGTGAAGTCTTGATTAGCTGCGTACACACACTTGGCCTAATTGTGAGCACTTTTCAGATGGAGGCAGCAGCAGGCCAAACACAGGAGAATGTTTATGCACAAAGTCACCTTTACCTTTACTTTCCTGTCACACAGTGGTTCGATGTCATACATACAAATGATCCTCCTCCTTTTATACTGCAGATGTCTGTCCCTTTCTTCCACTCGAGCCGGCTTAGATCCAAATATTTCCTATATCAGTATGAAATTCATCCTCCCTAACGCATCACAGGTCAACGGCCACCAAGTATGTTTCCGGAATGAATGTATGAATGTCCATGAATTCTTAATACTTGTTTTCCTGAGAATGCCATTGATAGAATGAAGACAACAAAGATGGAACACTGGCCGATGAAGATTTTCACCTTTGACAACGTAACCTTGGTGGAGGTAACAACATTATGGTGTTTTGGTGCTCCCTGCTCCTTCCATTAGGAAGACACGTTGCATTACTACCTTAGCGCAAACAATGGTATGAATAAATTCACATGCACTGCACACACGCACACACATGGGTTTGCGTACAGATTCTAACAAGAAACAAACAAGCACACAGGAACAAATAAACCCTGCTTGGTGGAGATAAATATGTGTAATTATTGTCTCTTTTTTTTGCAGGCATAAAGGGACGTATGAAAATGAGAGGATGGAGCGACAAAGGCTTTTGTTGCTACAGTATTTCGATTCATATTGTTACATAAATTATTTGTGTGGATGGAAAAGCAAGATGACAGGAAACTGAATGGTCTCAGGGCTGCTTTAAAATCGTTAAATTTAAACTTGACAATCAAGCTTTAATTTGGAAAGGCACAAATTCAAATAGCAATCCTCATAGCAATGTTTGTATTCCATCAAATTAAAGACACTCGTTCATGTGTAGATAAATCCTACGTAGTGTTCGCCACTTTTTTTTTTAAAATCATCTCAGTGGTGCTTTGTGCACTGTGCTAATGAGGGTGGAAAAAGCCTGATGGCTCATCACAAAGTTTGCTCTGTCAGCTTCTAAATCAAACTCTCGGAGTGAGAGCTTCTGATAGTTACGTCAAACTCATTACCTGTAACTGGAAGAATTTTCTCCGGTGATGAGAGTGAAGTTGAAGTTTCTGTCACAACAGGCCGACTCGTGCTCTGTGTTTGCATGTATTCTCAGTGTTACATGTTTCCATCCTGAGCTGAATAACAAATGAACATCTCTAACTAATTTCCCTTGGCTGCGATCTCTCCTGCCTGCCTCTCACAGCACATCAGCGGCGTCAGAAAAGTCAGATGATTCGGCAGCATGTGAGCATGCTGGAAGGAGATTTTCTCCAACAGATGGCTCAGGGCTAGCAATGTCTGTGCAGAGGAGAACGCTAGCATACTAAGAAGATCTGAATTGGGATTCATTTTTGAAAACAAACAAACACAGAGCCCTCTAATGCCTTAGCCAAACGTCGGAATGCGAGATCAGCTCCCTTTGGAAATACTTCCATTTCCATTTGTCCTTGTTGTGTTTGCTGCACTTTCACTAAACGGAAGCAAGTGTGTGTTTCTCTGATAAAGCTATGTGTGAACCTTTAAAAAGGGAGAATTGAAAAGATTTAGCAAATGAAGCAATTGTTCCTAATGATGATCCCAGCGTTATTATCTTCCACAGCCAGCTGGAACCAAAGTCTGGCAATTCTGCGTACGCTGTGAGGGCCCGTGTAACTGTATTCATGTGGTCCAACAACAGAGTGCAGTATACTTGTGAGGACTGATGTGTTTTTTTTTTTGTGGACCCTTTGCTGAACCCCACATGTTTAATGAATGCTTAACACTACGTCAGAAACAGTTATGAACATATTGTAGGTTTGGTATGAAAAATAGAAAATCTACATCATCATCACAACACTGAAACATTTGCTGTATATTGTATATTTTTTTATTTCAAGATAACATACTTTTTAAATTTTATTACTGCTATATTTTTTTGGCAAAGTCAAAACACTTTTGCTGAATATTAAAGCTGGAACCACAATATTTTCTCCCTCTTTTTTGTTAACACTGACCTAACAATGGTGGCTCACATTTTTTTGTAAACCCAAGTGCTTCAGTATATCCTGTAGTACACACAGATGGAATTTGATTTCGACATAAAGCACAGATTATAAGGCTGTCACACCCTCACAGCGCCTCACCGCTCCCATTTGGCTGTGACTCCAACATCCAACAGGCCAGTGAATGGCACATGCGGTTGGTTGACACTCAGCTGGGAATACCATGTCAGAATGGGAACAAGGACTACCTCCAGTTCAAGAGCGCTGTCACATTTCAGCTCTTCTCATCTTTAGCCTTTGTACAGGTGTGCTTGTGATTATGAAACTAAATTCTCCCTGGATTTACTCCATGACACAAAGTGAAGTGAACCGATTCCCCAACCATGCAGCAGCTGAACTCTGCATGTGTCGTGTTGCATTCCTGCACTCACAAACTCACATATGGACTGTTGATCTTTTATTCACCATCATATTTCAAATATGCACTGATGCACACAGGCACAGACCTGAAAGCTACATACACACAAACACTCTCAAATGACTGTTGAGAGGAAGGTGCAATGATGCAGAGAGCGAGAGAGAGACCACATACGGGGCTTCACTGCCTGGGTATTATCACATCAAACTTGTAAGCCCAGTGATTCTGACAGGCCTGAATCAGTGCCACTGCAGCCTGGCCTGGACAGGAATGACTCTGCTGGACTATGACTCGGCAGTGACAAGCCTATTGTTGTGCACCAGTGATTCACAGCACACCAATCACAATCAGGTTTACACAGACAACCAGGGAGGAAGTTCCTGTCAAACATGCTGAAACAACTACGGCAGAACCATTTATCCATTATCCAAGCCTCCCTGAAGTTCGCACAACTGGGTTTTCTGATGTACTCACACTTTGACATTTTTTGTGAATGTGGACTGTATCCAGTGAAATGAAAATCTCAGCTGAACCTGTCTGCTGCAAAGACATTTGTATGGCATTTATATGCATGTTGTATTCAGGCGTTATCCTGTGTGGCCTTTGAATGAATCATGTTGTTGTTAGAAATCTCAAGAAGAAAAGGAAACACGCTGAAGCACAGAGAACTGAGAGAACTCATGCATTATTGTCATCTCAAAATGCTGGATTTTCATCAAAATACTTATGCTGACTGTTTTGTTTTTCTAGAATATGACGAGTAGAGATTTCAGATCAG
>CAAKHB010004604.1:105303-127689 GCA_901007665.1 Aeoliscus strigatus
AGACCTTTTTCTTGGCCGTTCCCCTGAAACCCGTTTCCCAGTTAGCTGCTGTAGAATGTCGAAGTGGATTTCTTTGAGGAGGAATCTGTCATGCTCTGTGACTGGTGCCGACAGTCAGTGCTGCTCACAGGAGGGAACCTTTGTTACCCACGTGAAATTACACTGTGTGTGTTTAGAATAGTCACCAGCACCTTCACACACTGATGACAGAGAACTGTTTTTGTGGCTTGAAATTTTAGTTTGAATTCTACTACTGTCATGTTTTCGGCACCTTGGATTTAGAGCTTTTCTTCATAAAAACATGACATACAAGTGAGATTTCAGCACTGCATCGCTGCTGCTCATGAGACGGGTGGGTGGGAGGGATCATAAACCCCCGTTGGACGCAGTGTCCTCACGCATAAATCAGAGACTTCTTTCACACCGTTCAACAGAAAAAGAAACGGTTGACACAACCAGCAGACTGAGAGTGTTCAACATACATTTGGATTTCCAGCCTGAAGAACGTTGAAGTGATTCTCAACAACTGATTCCTCTTGCAGCTCTGAATCCTCAGTGGGACGCTGGCATGAACTTCAGCCTCCGGGTCCCTGAGGTGTGCCTCATCCGCATCTGTGTGCGAGATCAGACAGGCCTCCTCAACAGTGACTTTGTGGGCCAGTACACGCTGCCCTTCAGCAGCCTGAAGAAAGGTGAGAGTGACAACGCATCTTGTCTGGGAGCCACTGGGTGACACTGTGTGACCATCACTGTTTCACGCCTCTGCTCAGCGTCCTTCCTACGATGCTTTCAGCAGCTAAACATACGTTTCTTTTCACGTCACCTTCCTTTTTCTGCCACCAGGCTACCGCTGGGTACCTCTCCAGTCCCGAGACGGATGCAGCCTGGATCCAGCCTCCCTCTTCGTCTATGTCTGGTATTCCTAAAAACAGCTCTCCGTATCAGCCGCTCTCACAAACGCACACATTGCCAACAGAGAGGAGCGTGGCTGATGCAGTGACAACAAAAGCAAATACATATATAAATAAATCAAAAGCAGTTTATTTGTGAGAGAATAGATGTGGATGTGTATTCTTGCCTGTGCTGCAAAGGAAACAACCAGAAGGTTGAATTAGGGCTGAAAAGAAAGAAAATCCCTGCTCGCAGCTTGAATCAACTCCAGAGGTGGAGAGATCCCTCATGTAGGATATTAGTTCTTTGTAGAAGAATGAATAATTGATGCTGGATTTGATCCTCCAGAGATCTTTCATCCACAGGAAACTGCTGTTTTTGGATTAATTGTCTTTGCTCAGATTTAATTCTTACTAGTGCTGCAACTGACATGATGCCAGAGTATATCAACGGTCCATGAGCACTACTATGAAAGAATAGCAGCCAGTATTTGTTTCCAAGCCTCCCTGAGAGACAGCGTCAGGGAGTCATATAAATAGCATTCAGAGGTATACATTATTGAACCAAATCCAGTCTATTTCCATCCTAGTTCATCACTAAACCCAATAAATGAGACAGGGAGAGCACGGGTCAGCAGGCCTGTCAGGCGCAGGAGGGCATTAAGATAACAAGAAGACCTGCCTTAACCTACATAGACTGTGTGTAGGCAGAGGAGCCTTCTCAGGTGTGTGTGTGTGTGTGTGTGTGTGTGTGTGAATGACTGCCTTTGTGTGCTTTGTGTATGCAAGCGCATAGCTGAATGCCACTGACACAAGCTACGGGGACAAACACATTCAGCCTGGACAGGTAACAGCGTTCCACCACACACAGCCACACAATTACAACAACAACCTCAGATGAGTACGTTAGAATACAAAGAAATGTGCAAGTACACTGGTCATTTTTTTCTTCCCTATCCATCGCCACGGCTACAGAATAAGCAGAAAAATTAGAGAATGTCCATCATTTGAACAACATTTAAGGATGTGCAGTTCATGTAGAAGATCAATGGGACACTAAACATGGTTCATTCCTTCACTCTGAGCGTTACTTCTGCTCAATCCCCCATCGGTGAATTCAGCACAGGAGTTAAGTTACTAGAGATGAATAGGAATCGACAGGAGGCCACAGCTGCTCAGCAAAGGGCAATTTGTCTCCCATCTGGGAAAGGTGTGTTAGGGTGGGTCTGTCCCTCAGTGTAGCTGCGCCCCCTGCTGACAGCAGACAGGCAGTGCAGCTCAGGTCAAATGGCACAGTTCCCCAGTGGAAACCACATCTCCTTGTTAAGAATGTTTGCCTCCAGTTTAATGTTCGTCGCTGCCACAAAGGTGTTTTTGCTCTTCACCGTCACTTCCAGCACCATCCCATACAGCAGTGGGACGTAGCTGTACAGCAGCTGTGAGCGGGACACAAATGCTTTAGTTAGCACAAATATTTATATAGACATATTTGTATAGTACAATATCAAAACATGTATTATTTCAGTGATCAATTCAAGAAGTGAAACATCTTTATGTTTAGATAGACTAGTCACACATAGACGGTATGTTACAAGTGTTTTTATTTCTTTTCATTTTGATGATTCTAATTTTGTGACATACTGAATGTTGTTTTCATCAGCTGAATCATCGATATGAAAAGAAACACTTGAAATATATCCATCTGCCTGTGATGAATCTACATGTACAGGTATTTCACTTTGTAATTCTAATGTATTGCGATGCTGTATGTATACGCTGGAGCACATATATTTATGTGTGGAAGAATGTTCCAGTACCAGTTCATTGAAAGTTGGGTTGTCGTTATTGCGGACCACTTTCGTCTTTCTTTTGGATCGACCCTGGGGGTCCGGTCTCAGACGTGTGACGACATAGGCGTCAGGGTTTGAGCCGTTTGCCTGCTTCTGTTTGACAGCAAACACGGTCAGCACACACACTGAAGTATTTTTACAAGAGAACAAAGTCATGTGACCCACGGAAACTCACAATGTTCTTCAGATGCTTGACCAGGACTGACAGCTTATAGTCAGTGTAAGAAATGTTGAGCTGGATCTGAGGACAGGACACTGAAACACATCAGCTCATCAGTGACAGGAAATCACAACACTTCTTACGCCCCCCAACGTCTTACTTGAAATTACCTTTTGCTTCACTTTCCTCCTCAGTCGTTGGGCCGTCCAGAAACAAGCTGCACACAAATTCGTTCTGCAGAGGATGGAGCGGAGCAGATTAGTGAGTCTGAGTGTGTTCCTGTGTGCTTGTGACAGAGGGTCTCAGTAACAAACATACTCCCTTGCATGGTCCTTCAAAAAGCTGTTTGAGGTATTTGTTTAGCAGAGACATCTTCTTGTTTGGGGTAAAGGACATCTTGTACCAGACAGGGAACCTGTGAGAGAGGACGAGGACCAGATACGTCAGATACGTCAGATACGTCACTGTGAAGGAACCAAAGAATAAAATGTCATGATGTCACGTGTCCACGATGGTTTTTTCCCTCCACTTACTGAGGCAGAGCCGACTCCACAAAGTGCTTCTGCAGACATTTGTGGATCAGCTCAAACTGTCCAAATGTCATCTTGTTGTTCAGATAGCCGTCGTCAATGGTTACTCTCAGCTCGTACATCTGACAATCACACAAACAAAATCGTTTCTCCGCGTTTCAGGGTGGACAAACATGACCAAGGCTTCATATGAAACTACTCCCACAGCAGCTGTTCTCTGTGTGGAGTACTTTTCTTCTCAACCTAAAACCTTTTCAAAGTTGAATTTGGAACCTGCAGTGACACAAAGACACCATCTATAGACCCTCAACACTTCTTCTGTTTGCATGTTTGGGCTTCAAACGTGTGTCAGCATTCCTTTCTCTCTTCCCTGTGGCGTTCTGGTACTCTGGTACTGGCGTTCCTCCACAGACCAGAAACACAGTTACAGGTGAAGTGTGTGGACCCAGGTATGGAATACGTGTCTCTGTAGATCAGCCTTGTAGCTGGCTCAGAGAAAAGGATGAATGAGTGTTTCTATTGTCTCATAGAAACTCAGACTCAGTGAAAATCCTGAGTTAGTTTATCCTGAAATGATATTCTATTTTCATGTAAACGGACTGAAATCCAACCACATGTCTTTAGAATTTCATATGTTTGAATTTGGTTTATCAGTCGTTCTGAAATAAGGAAAATTCTGCAGCGTTTTATGTCAGTTTTATGTCAGGAGGAACACACTCAGAAGGCCGGTTCTGATCAAAGACCGGTGAACGCACAACAACATGCTCACCTGACCCTCAGGCGTACAAAATAAAAAAAAACAACATCCTACAACCTGGCTCAGCAGACCAGTTAGAGGTTATTTACTTCAAGAAAAATGGATGTCCGATTAGCTCCTGAGGATCTGATGGAGCCTCTCAAACATCGGAAAGTACATGAGCACACAAGAAGGAGCAGCGAGCAGCCTCACCACTTCCTTCCCACTGACGCTGAATCCCTGGATGACAGCCTCTTGAATGTTGGTGCTCGGAGCAGGGATGCCATCTTGGGTTAGCGGTTCTTGTTTTTTCCCTTGAGCTATGGTGTGTGACAGGAAATTTATCTTGACTGCAACACAGCCCATGCTCTCCTTGATCTTCCTATAACAGAAAGAGACAGGCTGTTATCATCCTGCATGGGGAAGTAGAGTGTGTAGGGAGCGCGGTGCATTGGATTACTCTGTGAAGAAGGACGTGGCCTCCAGGTCTGTGTCGTCAGGTCTGAGGTTGGTCTGGATGTATTTCAGGTCATTTGTGTCCTTGAGCTCTGTGATTCCAGCATTGATCATCTGGAAAGCACACACGCCGTCAACAAACGTGTCTGTAGGAACTACTTCCTTGTTGTCAGGAGACGGTTGGTCTCACCAGCTCCAGCAGGCTGAGGATCAGGGCAGACCGTCCTCTGATGATGTTGTAAGCCTCACAGCAGAGCTCCACAAAGCGATGTAAGTACTGAGGCTTCTTCCCTCCGCATGTGATGAAGTGCTGCATCTCAGATGTGAAGATGAACGGTGCTCGGTCCCTACCATTGTAAAAATATTCCTCCTCTGACTCTGTTCCAGCAGATCTTTCCAGACAGCGACTCCCTTCCCATCACTCACCTTTTAACGTTACCGATCTTCTGCGCGTTGCCCATAAACTTGCCGAAGTCGATGTGGAACATGTGTCCACTGCGCTTCAGCATGATATTGTCATTGTGGCGGTCGCAGATCCCTAGAATGAAGGTGGCGACGCACCAGCCTGCACATGAGTGGATGAAGTTCATCACAGCCTGAAACGGACATTGGAGGGGTCATGAAGATCGACGCCGTCAAGCTGGAACTCAATGAAAGAGATACCTGTTCGTATTCCTCTTTGGTTCGATTCCACACGTGGAACCATTTCTCCAGGGTGTCTGCTCGAAGGGTCCCACCCAAACCACACTCCTGCTGAATCTTCCCCAGCGTCACTGCCTCGGGGACCAGTTCCACAAGGCCTGATGATCACAAACATGAACCCACAGCCACGACTTCAACAACAGAAGCAGTTCTCCCACCCACCCTGAGCGCTGCCCGTGGAGAGACATTTGTAGGTGACCATCCTTAAGTCCAGCCCTTCCTGCAGCCACACCTTGTTCATTATACGGACGATCTGAAGAACCAGCATGTCCTGACGCAGGTCATCTCCTGTCTGGGGGGCACAGGACAGTTCACCACTGGCTCCTCACTGCTGCTGACCAGTGGAGCGCGTCATGTCACGACCAACCTTGCAGATCACACTGATGTTGTTGGCGAGAGAGTCAGTACAGACGAATGAAACCCCCAGAGGAGCAGAATTGGAGCTGTAGACCGTGCAGGCCTGGGGGTAACGTGTCAGAGGGGTGGGCATGAAGATGTGTTTACACGAGAGGAAGAGAAGGTGTTGGATGCTACATTCTTACATCCACATTGAGCCCTTTCACTCGGACCGCAGCATCCAGAGGGAGGCAGCAGCTGTTAGCATGTCTGAAGAAGTCTTCGATCTTGAGTTTTTCCTGGTTCAAGACGCTCTGAAGACAAATGCATGACATGACCTGCACATCTAGACTGAAGCGATTACAAATCGGCAGCTGGGTGGATAAAACATGAACACCTTCCGTCGTGTCTTCTCTGAAGCGCGGACTTTCTCGGCCACCTGCACGAGCACCGACACCAGGCGGGTTTCGTTATCGAGCTCCTGTCGTAATGCCCGGCCACAGCAGTGCTGCAAGGCAGCCTGGACCTTACTGAACCAGCTCTGGTAGTGGGGGTCTCTGTGAACGTCCTCCAGCAGCCTGCCGACACACAAAACCTAATTAATTCTGAAAGCCTCCGTCCACACTCAGCGTGAGCCGACAATCACCGATCAAAGCAGAAACAGGTCCCTCCATTTTTGTTGGATGGAGTGAGTGACGCTGACAGGAAGATCAGGTGGATCAGCTGCAGCCTCAGCTGTGCAAATGTCAGTCAGACGCCTTTTCACGAGCAAAGTGCATTGACAGGGGAATTTCATTTTTAAATCCTCAGGGATTTTGCATCATCCACGGCAAACATGTCACTTTCATTAGTGAGCAGCAGCTTCTGAGCTCCCACGAAGCACGTAAAGATGAAGAAATGAAGAAAACAGGAATTCTGTTACATCTCATGCAGATTGGATGGACAAATATATGTACCGTATATACGTGTGTGTGTGTTTATATATTTATACACACACACATATATACATGTATAGAGTTTTATAGAGACTTATAGAGACTCAAACGCTGAGATACACAGCGATCTGCAATAGCGGATACACACTCAAAGCGTCTTTGAGTGTGTACACACAGACACACACACACACGCACACACACACACACACACACGCACACACACGCACACACACATACTTTGGCTTCTTGTCAAATGCTACTTGCAATATCTCATTTCGAGCAGCTTGATCAGGAAACTTACGAAAAAGCGGCCAATTTTTTTCCCACAGGAATACATTGATTTCGGAAAATAAAGATGAATACAATGTCGCTCTGGCTGCAATTTTCACTCTGTATATGTTTGCGTTGGGGAATCATCGCTGTTCCAACAGTAGGTGGTTTGTCAACCTGTGGTCGGTGGACTGAGATGGGTCCAGGAGCAGACCTAGATTAAAATAGCCCAACGAGTGATTTTCTCGTTGTAATTAGTGCAGTACTAAGTGAGATCAGGATGACTGATGACCTCTGACTGGTTCCCATACACGACACTGTGGACTAAAACGGTTGCTCACCAGTAGAGTTGCTGGGCGATCCGTATGTTCTTCAGCGACCTCTCCAGCAGCATCATCACCAGCGGTCCCTTCAGCTCCCATTCATTCTTCAGAGCCTGCACAACCAGATGAAGACAAACAATGAAGAACAGTGCGATGTGGAACAGCTAACGGTGGGTGTTCAGTGGTCATACCTGCACCAGCTGTGGCAGAAACAGCTCCAGCTCCTCGTCCGGTATCTGTTGGAAGAAGCTGACTGCAGCCCACCGCACCGTCTGATCAGGGAATCTGGACAAGATGCAGACGATCAAACCAGCTGGTGTGAAATCCTGCATCATGGGGATCTCAGGTGAACGTACCGGTCACTGAGCAGGAAGAGGGCCTCCTCAGGAAGATGGATGGGCCAGCTCTCCACGATGGTGTAGATCTCTGTGAGGTCCTCAGGCTGCCACCGGGGGGCTCCACCCAGCAGCAGGTGGAGGAAGGTGCTTCCTTTATTACAACAGTACCGTTTGTCCCACAGGAAACTCTTCTCATTGTCTGATAGACTGGAAAAAAGGTTGTTTAGTGAACAAGTCGACTTTGCAAAGACAAGTCAAATGACTAATGAAGACGTGACCTCACCATGATCTACTTCAGCTCAAGTAACACGGTGAACCATGTTCAAATATTCACTCTTTGTATTCTACATGTTGTTTCCAAATGACGGGCATGTCTCTAGAGTTGTTTTGCACTGATCAGTCAAACTCATAGTACCATGTCCACATGATGATGAACATGTTTTCTCTTCGAACAGGTGAATTATCTGCCCTCCTCTGCCGGTCATGGTGCGACTCACGGCCCAAAGCAGGTGCAGGTTTAATTGATTTAATTTCTTTTTTTAATACCACGTGTGAGCTGTCCCATAGTACCACAAACTTATTCTGAAGGACACACAGATGTGCTGTTGACGACCTTGAAACACTTTCTCAGCTTAAAAGTGACAAGTATGATACATGCAGTCAGAGCAGGGTATGGACACGGTGCTGAGAAAAACAGCAGTTTTCCAGATGGTATGAAAGAGGTTTATTTGAGATTTGTTTCAGAAAAAAGGATGTTGAAGAAGCATTTAAGAGGACGGATTGCAAACTAGTGTTTTTTTTCCAGATGATATCAATCACGTAAAGAATGGTCTCCACATGTAAATATGTTGGAGGAGTACGTCTGTCTCATGTCTCATGATTTAAGATACTCACAAGCAGAGGCAGTTCTTCCTTGAGACTTCTTGCATTTTCTTTTGCAGTTCCTCACAAGGCTTTTCAAGAGGAATGGACTCGGGGAGTGCGAGTGGCCTCTGATACTTCCACTCATACTGATCCGGGAACTCCAGCTGTGGGAAGACAAGTTGTTTACAAGAAAGAAGAAGAAATGAATGGAGAAATGTGTAGTTTGTGCTTCGTCCAGCAGGGGGTGTCTGCTGCTACTGACCTGCAGGATGACCCCGGTGGCTTGTTTGTGGCTGTCAAACAGGGCCGGAGAGGGAGGAGGAATCTTTTCCAGCGAGGACACACTGAGCAGGACGGTTCCTCTCACCAGAGTACTACACAGAGATCATATGCATTCATAGCATTCATAGCATTAAACAAAATAACCACATGCATACGTCCATAGATACTTTATTTGACCTCACAAGAGAAATTCACAACATAGATCTGTACTGGATAATAGTATGGTAGAAAATATATATATACATATATAGGGTGCTCAAATAATATTTATAAAGGCTTGTACACAAATCAAAAACATTAAACGCCACTGCATCGTGACCTCTGTGAGCCTGGTAGAGGATGATTTCTCATGGGGTCACAGCGGTGACAGCTACAAAATAATTAAAAGACTGATGCAAAACTGCTGAGATGTCATTTCATGAATTCAGTTCCTACCTTTCTCTGTACAGCGGGAGCACCGCCCAGCCCAACAGCTCAGAGCTCTTTCCTCGCTTACAGCCCATCAGGCGAAATGTCACCATGCACTCATAGGGCAGCTGGTTGACCAGAATAGGGAACACCATCCTAAAATAAATGGAAAAGGACATGTTGACAAATCAGTTTTGTTGTTTCGGTGCTTTTCATCTTCATATTACTTCTTATAACTAATTTGAATGTTTCCGTTAATTTGTAATCGGTATATTGAACGTACAGTGATAAAAGTGCTTCCTCAGCAGACATTACACTGCCCCAGGTTTGTGAGTGACAGTGACATAACATATATCATATATATCACGTTAGTTATTACATCACTAATCTGAACAGTCTCAGAACAGTACTTTTGTGATCCATCAAGGTTCTGGGTGCAACAATACAAAAAGCCCTTAAAATAACTGACAGAATTCTAGAAAGGAGTTCTAGTGAAAACACTCACATACACACACAAACGTTCACATAAGCTTGGTTTGTTTCTGTCAGTTTACATGAAAATAGAGTTGAAAACTCTGCAGGGTCATGAAGAAACTCACTGAACCTGCTCTCTGGAATGGAGCCCTGATCACTCAAAGCAGGATCTTCACTTGTAACCCATGTGTTTCCTTCTATAACAGTTCAGAGATAATTCTTCTCTTACATGCGGTTGCATTGGATCTTGTTTCCATACGCCAAGACCGTGCTGATATTTTCAGAAACGCCGGCCGCGCAGATCTCTTGTCCACCATACGTCAGCTCACAGCAAACAGAGAAGCACTCATAACTGAATGTGAGCGACAGGGAAGAGAAAGAGGACGCACCCAAACATGAACATACGTCTGTGTAGGAAGTGGAACACATCGAAAAGTGACACCATCGTACGACCACAAACATACATAGTCATCCACGTGGGCTGTAGTTTGTAGAGGGCAGCGATGTTGAACTGCAAGATTTGCGTGTTGTACCCAACATCGTAGGGTTGTTGGCTGATTGTTTCATCCTGAGCTCTGAAGTCGTACTGGAAGTTGTCAAAAAAGACCTTCATCACTTCCAGCAGTGCTTTGTGGAGCGCCATCAGAGCTGCAACAGACAACAAGCAGCAGGGGAGGAATTAAATTGGTGATATGTTCACTAGTATTTTAACACTTCTGAATACGTCCAATCAAATCTTTTCTTCACCTAAAAGTCACTATTCTCATTTTCATTCTACATCAAACCATCTTATTTTGTTTTTATCAGGTGAATAAAATTAAATATGAATGACAAGACCATGAACTCGTGGCTACAAAATAATGAGGCAATAATAATCATGGCCTCCCTTTAAATAAGTGGGAGCACAATTACGTTTTAATCTCATTCCCATTTTATAAATCTACAGCATCTTTACATTCAGGATAAATGTTTCATGAATGTATAATATGTATTATGAATCATGATTGTACAGGATAAAAATACTGCAAATAGGTAAAGTTGATAAAACAACTACCCACCACTCTCACACTCGGACATCTCAACTTGACTCTGGAAGAAAAAAACACATTTGTAGATTTGTGGATTTGTCTGATGATTAGTGACTGCGTATTATATTCTCACAATGCTTCCATGGAGGTCTGAAGACGTACTCACACACACAGACATGGAATCAGGAAGTGATGCTCTCACTGTAAAATCCTACCAGAGGGATGGGACTGACTCTGTTGAGCCGGCCAATGGCGTCCTCCAACTCCGTACACGACAGTCCACACATTAGATCACACAAAGCGCGAACCAGGCTGATGAGTACATTGACATTCATCCCAGACTACGGACAACAATGAGACAAATGGAAGAGACTCAGCTTGGGACACTTTGATGTTCAATTAGCTAGCTTCAGGTAAAAATAAAGGACAATGGGAGTTAGGGGTGGAACAGTTCACAAAATTTAGTTCATGACGTGACGTTCGTGAACTAATCAAATCTTTTGAACGTCTCTTTTGAATGTGATTCATGCATCCTCTGAGTCTGAGTCGTCCACACTGAGTTTCTGTAGTATTTGAGTATTTGAGGTGAACACACCGGGTAGAATACTACAGTTTTGCATTTACATTTTTATCATGTCCATCCGGTTTGACGCATTGTTTGGGGAAAAGAAACATCATGATGTGTTCTATCCAAAGTGTTCATGATTAAAATTTGCATGTATGTATTGGTGGGATGTGTAAGTCCAGATCTTACCTTTTAATTACCAGTGATAATTTCCTTGAAAATTAGTTTGTAAGGTTCAAAGAAATAATAACAACATCAACCTTGAACTTACTGACCTTACTTCTCATAAGGAGCGCTGCCTCTTTGCTGTAGCTCGTGAGCACACCCTGGAGGCTCAGTCTGAAAGCAGAAAGGTTAAAAACACACACAAAAATAAGACAAGTGTATTTAAATTAACAAAAGCTGATTAATTTAATTCACACTGCCTCAAAGCCAAATCATCTCTGAACTCCACAAAATAGGTGTCTTTATTATTGCATAGTTTTTATTTCATTAGCACTTGCACTACGTTCTTGCACCAACAATCGATGAATAATTGATTGAATAAAAAGATGAAACCAAAAACCAAAAACACTATGAAAATCCAAGTGGATTTTTTTCTTTGTCTTGTTACTTCAGTGCAAAGGGTGGAATGCGATGCAGGGGCCCCCTTTCAGAAAAGACACTAAACTTGAACCCAGTGACGATTACGCAGAGAACAAACAGAAGAAGGTGCTTCTTGAATGACACACTGGTTCGAAGCATGTCAAGAGTGACACCTGATGGCTGGGTGTCAGAACTGCATCAGAAAACAAGGCCTGGAAAATGACCACATCGCCTGACACCTACTGCTGCTTTGTCTTTATAAAATAAGAGTAGTAAAAAAACCTGTTACATCCCAACCTCTTGCCAAATTCCACGAATAATCATGGCTGATAGAAAGAGGGTATTTTAACCCGTTAACACCGAAGGTATCGCTGCTGATACATTTGTGCGAGCATACTTTGGAGTACCGTAATTACGCAACTATTTCCTGACAGTCGAGAAGTTGCACTTCACATCCAAGTTGCTGTCATTACGGTAATGACTCATCATCTTTTGGCAACGGAGCGAGTGGGATGACCGTCATGACAGCAACATGGCTGTCGTCAACTTTCAGGAACCGATCGATATTTTCTCCCTCGCCCTCTTTCTTCACACCAAGTTCAACTTCTCAGCTTTCAGCGACTGTTTAACATTTTATGTTAGCGCAAATACACAGCTAATAAATACAGTAGGTACTGCAAAGTATGCTGGCACAAATGTAGCGCTGGGGATACTGTCAGTGTGAAGGGGTTAACTGACGGAATTAGACATTATAAAACACACATCTGCTCCAGCACGTATGATGAAAGGGTTCAAACTCTCATGACATGAAAACTTTGTGACATATGAAAGGTGCAATGAAGTCGAATCACAAAAGGCAAATCGGTTTAATATAAGTGCAAAATCACTGCATGTTTCTGAGGCATCAAATTGATGGGATCCCACTCAGAGATTGTGACCGGTGCTGTGAAGGCCTACCTTGAAAACATGCAGAGTGACATTGTCCAAAAAGTGAGGCCAAAGATTGTAAAGCTGCACGTGTGTGATCCAAACAAAAGAGCTAAAGTAAAACAAGAAATCGACACCTGCCGTGGTATCATTGAAAGTCTAGACCAGCAGATATCTGAACTGGAATACATGAGTGGGGCGACTGGCAAAGGAGATCTCAGAGCGCGGCTGACGGCCTGTAAGAGGGAGCTGAAAAGGGCCAAGGCCCAGGTCTTTGTCTCCAAAAAAATAATCAGTGACCTGAAACGTCAGCTTCACAAAAGCAGAAACATTACAAGCTCGTCTTTGATGAAGATGATGAGAACAAAGCTGCTACAGCCGCTCAGGAAGATCAGCACTCCCCCCGAACTGCTGGAGTTCAAGAACCAGCTGTGAGATCTGTTGCAAAACCTGGAGTCAGACTTACTCATTAGAAACAAACCCAACCGCATTTTTTTCTGAAGCGTCACACAACTACAGAAGAAAAACGACAGCACCATACGGCCTAGTTTTTGTTTCTTTGACAACAAAGCTGCGACAGATGCTCAAGAGGACCGAGACTCCCCCTGAACGGAGGTCCAGAAGAAGTTGGACTGTTGAGAGCAGTTGCAAAAGCTGCAATCTGGTCAATCCAGTTGATTTGTATGCACTGAGACGATGAGACATCCAGTCGTGTTATATCACAGGTAAATTGAATTAGGATTTGTTTTGTAATGATGTAACTCGGCGGGTGACAGACGGACTTGGAAGGAGCTGAAGATGAAATAAGAAAAGAGATTTTATGATGATACTGAATGAAGGGACACAGAAGTGAGATGGTGTTTCTGGCTGTAAAAAGTGGGGAGACAGATCAAGTCCATGTCGGACAAGCTTAGCGTCAAAGACCGTGGTTACCATGGTAACATACTTAATGGCACTTCACTGACCGCGCTTTATGACGCAGGTTTGAGGTACCTTCCTTTCTAATTCATCATGATGTGTTCATGTCTGAATACATGCACACTGTGACCTCCAGTGAATGGGAATAAACACTTGATTTGTCTAATAGGAAGTGAGCCGTGGCCGTGATTGTCAACCTACTTGCACGTGTTGAAGAGAAAAGTCGGCTGCAGGGGGCCGTAGAGCTGGCCAGACGTCCTGTTGTCGTCCTCCTTAAAGAACACACAAAAGCTGGAATTGTGGCTGCTGCTGTGTGTATCCTGTGTATATCCACACATCACGTTCACCTTCAGTCTATTTCTCCCGTGTCCCAAAGGACCAGCTGCCATGATGTGTAAACAGAACAAAGTCAAGAAATCAGGGTGGTAGTTTTTACAGCTCCAACAGCCCTGATAATCACAAGCGGCACTGGAGCCAAAGTGTTTGTCATGATGTCAGACAGGTCACTCCGCTCTGGTAAATGATCTCTGGTGTCCACGTGGGGAAAGAGACAGTTGGAGTTGACTTACATCCCTGGCCAGGCTTCGTTTGACGCCGTTCATGTCCAGGAGCCGAACCTGGACGACCCACTTAAACTTGCAGTAGATCTGAATGGTCTCATGCATCCCCAGGAGTTCTTCACTGCAGGAGGAGGAACAAACACAGAACGTACGGATGGAGCATTGTCGCCGAGAGACTCCTGAGCCTGCTGACAACAGACCAACTGAGACTCTTACTTTCGGAGAAACTCCTCAGAGTCACACAGCTTCAGAACATGACGGCCGTTTGCGTCGGGAGCGAGGCCCTCCTGCTCCAGCACATCGTCGATGAGACTCTGCACGGTCCTGTTCACTGGATCGCCAACCAGAATCAAATACTTTCAGCTCTCATCTGTCAATTTGATCTGCTGCACGAAAAACTAGTATGAAGTATGTTTCAGGCTGTGACTTCATTTGGAACATAATTATATGTGTCCCTACCCATTTTCTAGAAACTTCTGATTGTGTTGTCCCTTTGTTTTCTTTTAGTTGTCTATTGCCTCTGTCTCGCATTGTATTTGCTTGGTACTGCCCTTGTCGTGTATTGTGAATATATAAGATGTATCTATTTTTTAAAAATTAGAAAGTTCAAATAAAATGAAATACTTTGAAATATGAACTCAAACAGTCACATACTCAAATAAAAATAAGAACAGAAGTGTGCACATCTAAATCAAATATACGGTGGTTCACAGGTATCGTATACAGTACGCCGTCATTCCACACCTTCACTCAGGCAGCGGAAAAAAGGTCCTGAATTCAATTCTATGTTCCAAAACCTCAGCTGACCTCCATAATCAGATTCTCTCCCCAGACCACCCCAGGGCCCCTGGGGGGTCAAAGGACCCCGGTTTAAGAGTCGGTAGGCAAGTCTCACCTGCTGTGATGAGGGGGGGCAGAGAGTGGATGTATTCACCGGCCACGCTGACCATGACCTCCACCTGCTGGATCAGAGCTGGGTGGATGTGTGACAGCCGGGCCCAGACCACCCCCGAGTTCTCAGCTGGATCTGTGTGCTGGTGCTGTGACATCAGCCTGCCAGAGGTGGAAAGTCACTTCACAGGCTTGTTTCTCCTTCCAGTACCGTTAGCTCACAGTAAAAACACACAGAAGAATTACGTTTTTATCAGTGTTTCAAACACAACAAACACACAAACACAAAGTAGCACCGCATGACGCTCTCACTTGTGACAATGCACTGAAGTGGACAAATGCACAAACTGTAGGAGCAAAGCCATCTTACGTGGAGATTGCTGCACAGAAGGAGGACAGGTCCTTTGTGCTGCCGTGTGGCGCGTCCACGAGCTTGACGGCCCATTGGTCCTGGTTTTAACAAAGACTTTAGGCTTCATGCTGTGTTAACTTGGGACACTGTATGAAAGGAGGAACTTACACATTTGTCTACTTCAGTCTTTGACCGAGTCAGTTTCTGAGGTGGATATCTGGAGCCACGACTCTCTGCAACAGGAAGATGAGTCCTGGGAGGTAGAGGCGGTGGAAAACATGCACTCGGAAGCCGAGTTCTGAGTGGAGCGGGTCGGTCCTGTACGTTTTGGTAGCCTCCCCACTGACGCCCTGCAGGTCTGGGTCGGGGCTCAGCTGAGGGTTGGAGGTCATACAGGCTGGTTTCATAGACGTGTGTCTCATCTGGAGACACGATTTCCTCGTAGATGTGTGTTGCACAGAGATCCTCTGTGAGAGAGGCAGGGAGGTCGGCGCCGGCATCTTGTCTCTGGAGAGTTCCAGTTCTTCTGTGAGACGGATCCATAACAAGATCCTCTGGATGGTTCTCACTTCAGAGAGCAGCAGCAGACCGAACAACTGTGTGTTAAACCGGCACAAACAAACATTGCATGGGTGTGAGAGTGCTGGCACAGGGACGGTTCGTCTAATAATTAACACGTTTTCAAATCTTAACAGGAACTCTCTGAGCAGTTTGGTTCCTGTGTGACGTGAAATGACTTTGAACGAGTAATGTCTGAGAAAGTCTCATGTTCACAGCAGATCAGGACAAAGTGAAACTAAACCTGTTCCAATCCAAACTACACAAAACAACAAAGTGAACTGGTGAAGAAATAAACTAACCTCATTCATTCCATCCTCGGACTGCTCATTTTCTGCTGCTCATTTCCTCATCTATTACGGCCGTAAACAAACGTCCCCTTGTTGACCAACGCCACCTCCTCATAGCGTGTCCTCTCCTACTGGAGCCCAGGGACTTCTTCACTCAGCTCATGTTCAGCAGGTTAGACCAGTTGTATGAGAGTGAGTGTTCCTCACATACACACTCCCTCTGCTCCCTCCTCCTCACACACACAAACACATTCCCCTCTGCTGGACGACCATCAGCATGACATGTGGAAAACATGGAACAACAGCAGGTGGAAAAACAACAACAACAACAACAACAACAACAACAATCCAACCAAGTTTTATCCATTTTGACTCATTATCTGGATTGTTCTGTGTACTTTGGCATTTTTGTTGGAACATTTTCGTCGCTATTTTATCTGTAGTGTTTCATTGGAGTCCATTTCTAATTCTTTGTCCTTTCAGAGCTGTGTGTAGACAGCCAACACACTGTACCATGAATATGGTTCATTACATGTTTAACCTGGTTAGTGAGTTTATCCAGTTCATTGTCATCATCCACTCCTCACTGAGGAATGTAAGTGAGCAGGTTGCACAGTACTTCCTGTAAGATGGAGGAGGAGACGGAAATGAGAGCTTGTCCGATGTCACCTACGGTCCCATTCCGGAGCTATTTTTCTCCTTTGTTTCTCCCAAGATGAATTGTATCGTGAACTGTGTTGGTGTGACTCCACCAGAGAGGCTGAGGCCTTCTGGAGGAAACGATGGCGTGACGCCGCTCCACTGGATGTGTCCCAGAGGTGTCAGCTGAGGAGCGTTATATGAGGGAGGAGAGTGAGAGAAGGGAAAAAAAATGAAATTCAACCACACAACTCCCCACATTTCACCCCAGAAACCTGCCAATGGACATTCTGGTTACTACGTCCTGATACCGGTTCTACTGCTCATACTCATTGGCTGCTTAGTGGGAACGGTGAGAAGGTTCTTTGTGTTCATGCTTCATGGTAAATTTCATCTGATTGCATGTTCACCGTTGTTTCTCTGCTCAGGTTCTTTATGTGAAGAAACGACGGCGGTAAGTTGGTGGATTTCAGCAGCTCTGTATTTGTCCTGTTTTTGAATTGTGTCTCTTGTTTTCGCATCAGATCAGATGAGCTACGTCACATGTTGATTCCACTGTACACCTACGACCCCGCAGAGGGAGATGACTGGGACGATGGTGGGAATGAGGAGGAGGAGGAGGAGGAGGAAGAGGAGGAGGAGCTGGCTGTACGCAGAAAAATAAAAATACCAGTGACTGTAAAACAAAATGGGACAAACTTAATTAATATAAGATAATCTAATATCTTAAACTTGCCTTTAATTACAGGAACTTCTGTACACAGACGGAAATCTCTGACACAGATGGAAATCTCTCAGTCATATCTGGAATATGAACAACGAACCAAGGAGTTTGACCAAAAAGGATTTGTTGCAGCGGAGCGCCTTCCATCAACTCTCCCTGCTTCCTCTCTGTGCAGCTGCCAGCAGGTGGCGCTGCAACACAGTTTTTGCATCCACTGAGGAAACTAACATTGTGTAAAGTTTTAAAAATGTAGTGCACTTTGTATTTTTCGCAATAAACGTAAATTTAAAAATCCCCTTTAAATGTTTTGTTTTTTTTATTGTATTCACAACTTCTAAGTGACGCGAGTTCAGCTTAAAGAGCTGGAGGAACACACCTGCTCCTGCTCGGTAATCAGCCCCGTGGAGGTTCAGCAGGTGGGAACGTCTTCTCGTGCTCAGGACATGGGCTCAAAAGGAAACCAGAGGTGATCAGCACATGGTCGCAGCTCTACTCGACAATGACTGATTATGAAGCATGTTTCCTATCGTTCACTGTGTGATTGACAGCAGCTCGGGTCCTCGCTGGTTCCTCGCCTGCGTCATGTTGGCCTCAGCTCTGGTCCTCCCCGCTGTCACCCTGGACAACCTGCTGTGTCACTTCTGTCCTCTGCAGCAGAAAGGCAAAGCATGTGCCAACATCACCAGCCAGTGTCTCCCGGGGCAGCTCTGTTCCAGCTCCAGGGGGCGCTACGGCTCCGTCCACGTCCTGTCCGCTCAGGGCTGCGTGGACAGGGAGCTCTGCGGTTCCCATGAAACCGTCTCTTATCGAGGGGTCAAGTACAACGTCCACCACATCTGCTGCTGCAAAGACCAATGCAATGACCCACCAAAGTCTGGCAGCACCCTCAAGAAGCTCCTGGGGATGATCTCAGAAAGAAGAGGGAACCCCAACGGCACTCTCAGCCAGGGACGTTTGGACTCATGTGCTAATTACACATCAGCAACCGCCACGATATCACCCACAGCATCCTAGTTGTACTTAAAGTGGAGAAAACAGGGGAAAGGCCTGTTAGCCAAAGGTACTTACCAGGGTCTGACTTCATCTAGCTACTACTGTGATGATTGGGGGGGTTTGGTGCCTGTGATCACGTTCTTTCCCCAGAGAGAAAAGGTGGACTTGTCAACCATCCTCCTGGTACACGTCTGTGTTTGTGTGTACAATAAAATAGTGAACCCTCCCCCTTGCTGCAGTTGGTGTGTGTGTGGCCGTTACAAACAGGTGTGCAGGAAGCTGCAGTCTGCAGCCCACAGCAGCTTGATGTGGAGAAACTTCAAGGGTTTTGAAGAAACCTTCAAGTGGAGTTGAAGAAAACAAAACGAGAATGAGCATGTACGTCTTGATGATGATGTTTAAATGATGTTGAATGTGTGTTTGACAATCAGTTGAAAGGCTAAACATGATGCAACAGGAAAGAATTATGCACTTGTCTGGTTTTGCTAAACTTGTGAATGTTAAGTGATGAAACAAACTACAGTAACAGTCAATACATACAAGCTAAAGTAGTGTTCTAAAATCCAGAAAAGCTTGAGAAAATCAGGTTAAATGTGGAAATCTCCCTGCTCCTTCTGAGATTTCTGGGCCTGTCCGCTCATGCAGGTTGAACACGTTGCAGCTCCTGCATGTTGCTACGTTCAGCCTCTGCGTCCTCTTCCCCTCGCTGCTGTGTGAGAACCTGCGCTGCTACTATCGACCCATCCTGGAGAAGGACAGAGACTTTGAGAGGATTGTGACAGAGTGTCCCCCTGGCGAGCTCTGCTTCAAGGCAGATGGTCGATTCGGCAACCACAGCGCCCTATCTGCCCACGGCTGCATGGCGGAGAAGGACTGCGGCCAGGTGCACGGCCTGCGACTCAAGGGGACTGACTACACCATGAGCTACACCTGCTGTGACTCGCCGTACTGTAACCTGGGAGTGGCAGCGGGCCCCGCCCTCATCACGGTGACACTGGTGACTGTTGCTGTGATGGCTGAGAGCTTGTGACAGTTGATGCCCGATGTCGTTAAAGCCATCGGGGTCCACGGCAGGTCGGAGGATCAGTCTGAGCATGGAGCACTGCTGAAGGCCTGAACTTGTTTTGTTTTGTTTTTACAATGTTTTAGACAACAATTTTAGCAATAAACATGACTTTGCCTGTTTTCAAGTTCATGGTCCTTTCTGTATACAATGAACTAAAGTGTAGGAAGTACTGGAATATTTTTCAACACTATCCACTACTGCTACTACCTATGACTCTCTCCTCACAAACTCTACATGTACGGGTTCGGGGACACATCACCGTGCCAACAGTGGGTGGTTTCACAACCCGTGGGCTGCGACGGCACCAGCAGCAGACCCACATTGAAATAGCTCAACAAGGGATTTTCTATATTTAGTTTGGACTCCAGGTGTCAGCTGCAGAGCCCCGACATTCTGTTACGTTGTGTTGTTTTGAGAAGTTATTTCACCCACATGATCCATATGTAGACATCGTAGAAGGACGGTCATGGTTCCTTTGTGGAAAAGGAGCAGTTCAAGCAAAATGTACGATGTGAGGTTTGGACAGTTCTTTATTTCCCTTTGATAAGGCTGCTGGGTCTCCCCATGGTGGATATACATATATATACAGGAGATTGCTATACTGGAGTTACACTGAGGGTCCATATTACACAGACTTCAAAAAACAACACTAATAGAGCCTCACCTCCAGGTATCAGAAATCAGCAGAGGGAGAGGTGGGGCGGCAGCACAAGAGAAGAGATGGAAGAGGGGAGATGATGCAGAATGAGAGCCTGACTCAACTTTCTAATAACTTAACACTAGAAAATAACGTACATTTCACGCACAGTGCATCTTAAATAGGTTACGTGAAGAACCATTAACCATAAATATCTGTATTTTCGGGTTCCAACATATATAAAAAGATGATAAAAAACAAAACAAAATCATTCAGTCTTTAATTTTTTCATCTTTCCTCCTTTACCCATCGTGCAAATTGCTCCTTTGTTCCTTTTTACAGTGGGAGAGGGGCTTTTTCCCCTGGACCCACGTCATTCCAGATAAATGACGAAAAGGAAACAGAACCCGACCCTCCCCCCTCCCCTCTTAAAAGCATATGAATTAGTAGAAAACGAACAAACAAATGAACAAACACCATCGTCAACTCATCACGAAAAGAACCCACAGACACACAGAACAGCAAGAACACTGAATTTTTTCTTTCTTTTCTTTTTTTTAACGCTTCATCGTCGTTTTTTTTTCTCCCTCTTCATGGTCAGTATCCTAGTCGTGGTCTTTCTCCTGCCGTACTGGCTGGCAGCAGTGGAGCGGTACTCCCCGGCGGCTCAGTGGAACTTGGAGGCAACGCTCCAATCAGCTGGTCAGTTCAGCAGTGATATATTATCTCTCAATTTCACAGTGTGGCAGGAAAAGGTGTTGGGGGCGTGGCAGGGAGGTGAGCCAGACGGGGTGATAGAATAGGAATCAGGAACCACAGCAATTAGAAAACAACTAGAAACCCCGACCGTCCACGGAAAAAACAGTAAACAGAATGGCCGTCTCACTCCTTTCTTCTCCGTCTCACTCCCACCAAAGCTCCTGGTTGAGAAGGCCTTGACTGGTCAACTGATTCGATGGCCCGTGTTTCTGGCAGGATGAGGGAACGCTAAGGCTGACTGGAATCCACCGGTGGATGGGGCTCGACAGGGCGATATGTCATCAGGAGGAAAAGGATGCGTGTTGCGGGTCAGTGTGTGAGCGGCAGGTCAAAGGGCGAATCCCTTCTCGGTTGGATTCAGGCACGCTGTCGCAGCGCCCGCCGTTTGCGGCTGTAGTAGTGACGCACGCCGGCCTGTCTGGCAAAGTTCATCATGTAGTTTTGTTTACGGGTGCTGCAAAAGGGATACAAAGATAATAGGGTGGGGGGGCGAGTGGGAACGTTAGTGACAGAGAAGAAGGCACCGGTACATCCACACGCTCCCATGCACGCTGGTTCTCTCCATCGTGTTCATGCTGGCATTGGTTTCAGCCATCACCTCAAACACTCAACAGCTGTACACGTCTCACGGCTCAGAAAAGGGGCGGGGCTACCTACGGAACTAGACGTTTCTTCTGCTCTTTACAGACGAGAGACAGCAAGACAAAGACGGCGGTGGTGGAACTATGGATCCGACAGCAGACCAGAGGTCACAGGACACGACATGGGACACAGTCTACCGACATACGACATACGGGGGGAGTGTTGGACCCCTGAGTGTTTGAGGTCAGACAAAAGTAGAAGCTAAAGCCATAAAGTGCATTGTGGACAGCAGTCTGTGTTTGAACATAGGAGATCAAATAAAAGCTGTGGGCGATTGCTCTTAGCCTGTTCATTGCCTCTTCCATCCAGCAGGGCGGTGCCAGTGAGCCAGGAGCGCAGCCAGGGCAGGCAGGGGGCTCTGCAAAGCAGGGAGGGGGCAGGAAGGGGTGGGGGGCAGTAGTAGTAATGGCAGGGGTTGGTGTATGTGTGCGATGGTCCATGCTGGTAATAAGTGATGATGGGAGGCGAAGGAGGCAAACTGCGTGAGAAGTGACGTGTGTGTGTGTGTGTGAGTTTTGGTCAGTGAGGAGAGACGTCATGTTGTTCATACACACAAGCGACAAAAGGACGGCGATCCGTCGCAGCAGCTGATCTGTACATGTGTCGAGCCATGCAGAGAACTGGATGGAGGAAAACTTCTGGAATCTGGACTGAACGGTGCCAGATGCTGGTGGATCACTGAGGTAAATGTAGCCCCC